>WITN01000321.1:0-90306 GCA_015025155.1 Lactarius quietus | reverse complement strand
CCTTCTTTCTTTTACCACTGGGCTCAAAACTTCGTTGGTTTTGGCATCTGAAGAGCATCGTCAATACTAGCGAAGGTTGGTATTTTGCCTCGCTTACCTGGCCCCATGGTTGAAGGATGCAGTACGGGAGAAAGCCTCTCACCATTGTTGAGCGCAGACACAGTGCCAGGCTTTGCGTAAGGAGTCTTCCTTGTGGCCTTTTGGATTGGACGTGCAGCAGGCATGGTGATCGGATGTGACTGTATGGGAGAGAGAAAGGTTGGGGTGGTGAATACAAGTAAGATGAGAAAGGATACCTTTAAGTTTCCTCCAAGCCGGATGATTCCAAATAAAGGGAACACAGCAAGTCAATAGGACACATCTACAAATGGTTAGTCCACTAGATGAAACACAGAGACCAAGGGGATCCAGAGTAGTGCTGCGCGGCCAAATCCTGTTCTGGTATAGTGAGGGGGCTGTCAAGTAAAGTGGATTGTGAGTGGGTGATTGGTGGGATGGGGAACTTACGGTACATTTGAATGCAAGATCCTTGAGCACTGCTTGAGCTGTTGTGTGACAGTGACTCTTAGTCTAAACACCAACCCCTGACCGTCAGCTTCAATACTATGGAATAGTGGGACGTGAACCCCACTGAATTAATAAGTTAAGATGCCTTACCATGCCGGCTCAATGAGCTTGCGCACCATAAGTTGGGAACTGTGAGCGTTGAAGATGACTGCAGTGAAGGTGACGCCAGTAAAGGCAGAACATGCAGGATGGTGTATGTAGGTAGGGGAGCCAATTGTATTGAAACACTTTGTGGGCCCCGTTGAGACGCTGCCTGCAGAATTGGTCGTGATGGTGCAAGTTTCATGTTCATATGGCTCACACTGACGGCGCCAACTGCTAGTAAGTTAGCATGTGAAGTTCGCTCCATTGCCAGCGATGTGCCGGATCTAAGGATGTGGTGTTTACCATCTCCTGTTGGCCACGTGCTGAGGTGAAGGGATGGAGGTGTCATCAGAGAACCAGCTGTTGCGCCAGTGGAGGGAGTTGCGGACCTGGTTGTTGAGTAGGGTAGGGGCAGACTGTGGTGCTTCAGACTTGTTGATGGAAGGAGGAGTGGTGGCAGGACTGACCATGTGTAAGAAGGAAGTGCGTCAAAGCATCGAGATCGGAGCCAAACTGAGTGAATGCTGTGTCTTCACGATACTGAGCAAGGTAAAGCTTCTGTGAACCAGCAAACTTCTTCATGATCTTACTGTAACACAGTCAATGAGGTGGCAGAACTTATTGGCAAGACATATACATTTAGTTTGCGCAGCAGATCCGACACGGGACACCGAAAGACCGACATTGATGGCAGTGGAAGAAGAGCTCGGCCTCCAGGAAGATCTGGCCATCTGTGAATGGAGATAACTTATGCCAAACTTGTAAGTACATGTTCTGATGGATTCTGGCTTGAAAACATACATTGGCAGGTATATATGCAGACACATCACCACCCTGGGTCTCAATGATGGGAAGTGCAGTCAGAGAGCCTCCACCGAACTTGTTGTTCATCTTTGCTGCACGCTCGAGGAGGCTAGAGTGCAAGTAGAAAACGTCACTGGGGTAAGCCTCACAACCTGGAGGACGAAGAAGGAGGGACATTTGGTGATAGGCCACAGCTTGTTTGGACAAGTCATCGTAGATAATGAGGGCTGTGCAAGTCAGGGTTGAACATGAGGCAGTCACGCAGGATGTTAGTTGATTTACTCACCATGTTTGCCATTGTCACAGAACCACTCGCCCATTGCACATCATGAGAAGGGCACGAGGTATTGGAGAGGAGCGGCCTCCGATGTCATGATAACACCTAGTGGCTATGATACGGACGCACATATCTTTTCGGTTTGACCTGTTCTTCTACCCACTATCCCCTTTCCTGCCATTCCATTGTTCCTGTTCCACCTTTCCCTTGTTCCCATCCTAGTCTAGTACGACCCTTAAGGCTGTGTCTGTGACTCATTCATAGGACTGTGGTATTAGTATACGTGACTCCATATGACTCATACTTATAACTCGAGTAGTATATAAGTCGACCAGTATCACTTGTAGTACTCCAGCTTGTACTTCGCTCTTATCCTGACATCTACTCTGCTCAAACTCTGTACCTTTTGGCCTCACGGCCTCGTCTTACTTCGAGTGAATCACTGACTTACCCTGAAACACAGAACCAGTCTAACGCAAGTCGCGTACTCTAAGATCCAGTCAGGGATCTTGACATCCGAAGCAGTAGCAGCAATGATGATGGAGTATTTCATCGCGTCGTTCTCCTCCAGGGTCTTGACAAGCTGGGCGATGGTCAGTGCTTCTGGCCTACGGTGACATAGACGCAGTACAACTTCTTCTCCTTGTCCCTACTGTCGTTCCAACGCTTCTGGTTGAGAATGGTGTCAATTGCAACGGCGGTCTTGCCAGTCTGACGGTCACCAATGATGAGCTCACGTTGACCATGGCTGATGGGAACCATAGCATCGATGGGCTTGATGCCAGTCATCATAGGCTGGTTCACGGAAAGATGAGGAAGAATGCCATAAGCCATATTCCTTCCACCAGACGATGCACTGAAACGTACCAAAAATGGTGAGTATGACTTCTTCGCGAGGACCCCCAGCAGGATGAACAGCACAGCGAGCCAGGACATTGCTAACAACCTTTGTTCCATGCCAGAGTGCGACGAAGGTAAAAATAAGATTGCCGGTGACTGCAAGGCGCCGTGTGCCACTGAGCATGATGTTGAGGGACTAGATACAGCAGTCATTGGGCGCTTGGAAGTTGCTGCGTGACTTCAAGTTGGTGTTGATGTGAGTTCTGCAGGACTGCCAGCGAATCTAGGACTGGTGCAACTTTGAACAGATGTGAAACCGAATCGACTTGCGAGAGTCCGGGCGGTCGTTGCGGTGAAGGCGAATGGGAGTGGGAGGAAATAGATTCAACTTGGAAGTTTCGAGGACAGCGCTGGAACAGAGGGAAGGATTTTGCTGAGAGACCGCTTTGGAGGATTGAACTTCGAACTCGAAACTTCGACGGTTGAAAGCGACCATGCACTGCAGGAGAGTGGTCAGGACTGGAGCACTTGAGCACGGAAGGTGGCATGGGCAGGGTGTTTGCTACAAGGGGTGAAGGTGTGGACGAAACTTCGGACATCGTAACTTTGAGTGTCTGTTCCTGTGGCGTCGACTGAGGAAGAACGGAGACGTTTGAGATGTTGAGTGACTTGAGTATGAAGGGAGCAGTTGTGCAAGACTTGGGGGATGACTCTGAGAAATAGAATGACGTGACTTCAACAGAAGGTGCAGGGGTAGGCTTGAACTTGTAAGACCGACACGAGTGGCTGAGAGATTCTGTTAATGAAGGTGGTGGCCGGTCTGGGGGCAGGCTGAGCACGGGGTCAAGCATTGAAATCTCTGGCAAAGTCGAAATTCGAGAGCCAGGGACGAAGGCAGTGACATAGACGAATGGTCAGCGGTGGTTGATGATGCATGTGGAGGTAAGGCAAGCTTCGAAGTTGGAATCTTGACCTGTGGTGGAATCGGGAAGGGAGGTACAAAATATATTGCGTCATGATAACCACTGATTCCCAAGCCAATAACCAGGGCTGCAGCCTGGAAGCATGAGCACAAATTCGTGAACATGATGACCAGATGGGACAATTATCCCACTGCAGATGACCAAATGGTCTGGGACTCAGTGGTATCTGGGAAAAGAGAAAGGGGGACATGGACAGCATAAACATCCACAAGTTGCACCACTGCATTGTTGTTATTTCATAGTCAGCTGCAACGTGACAAAAAATGTAACCTGACCAAGCTTGACCACACACGGACCTGCTGACATAATGTATGTCTTTCGTTTGTTTCAACTGCTGTCTCTTTTGTTCTTCAAGCACCTCCACCGTTGACGATCTTCAACTCCCCACCCATGTCTTCCTTCTGTTCTATTGTCAGGAGAATTTCCGCTCACCGGGGGGTTTGACGAAGCATATGAACTCGAAACATAACAAGAACAGTACACTAGCAGGGATGGCTGAAGTGTCACGGCTACACAGCTTCATACACCATCCCCTCCTCTCAGGTAAGTGTATACCAAAATTTAATTTCTCACACGTCGTGCTGAATACTTATGAGCCTGGCCCTGTTCGTCTGATGGCACATTCCTCAAGGAACCCATCCTGCTACTGCCACCACCTCAAGCTTTGTTTGAGCCAAGCGACAATCCTTGGCACCCATTCAGTCACAGGCTCGAATATGAATGGGCGCACTACCACTACGTTCGACTTCAATCTTCGGCAGATGACATTCAGTGCGGCCTTGACCTTTGGAGAGCAATGGTCAAGAGGTATCACACTGACAATGACAGCTGCGACGAAGTCCCGTGGAAGAACACCAAGGAGATGTACAAATCAATCGACTCAATATCAGCTGGCGGACCTGGTTGGACGACTTACGAATTGTCATACAATGGGCCAAAACCGACAGCACACCCCCCCAGTGGATGCAAGAGTCCAATGAGCTCAATGTAAGGGATGTCCTTTCTGTTTCAAGGAACAATTAGTGTCGAGGGAGTTAGATGGTCAATTTGAATACATGCTGTATGAAGAGTATGACTCGAACGGTTCTCGGATTTATTCAAACCTTATGTCTGGGAATTGGGCATATCGTGAGGCGGTATGTACTTCCACACATGATATTCATTCATCTGATGCATGGCTCTAGGACACTATTTCTGAAGACGAGAACACACATGGTTCAATGCTCATACCAGTTGTTGCCGGCAGTGACAAGACGACAGTGTCAGTTGCGACCGGGCACCAAGAATATCACCCCGTATATGTATCACTCAGTAACATCACCAACACTGCTCGGCGTGGACATGGGAATGGCGTAGTTGCCATAGCCTTTCTCCTATCCCAAAGAGTACGTAATGTTTAGATTGTCATATTTGTAACACCGCTGAGGGGGCCATCTCCAAGCGAGCAGACGCCAACGAAAACGACCTGAATTTCAGCTCTTTTGTTGTCAACTTTATCATAGCTGTCTCGAGTTGGTTTTCACACCACTCAAACCCTACATGACGGAGCCGAAAGTCGTGAAATGCCCAGACGGGCACTTTCACCATGCAATTTTTAGTCTTGGGCCATACATAGCTGATTATCCTGAGCAGGTCTGGCTTACCGGCATTGTATCCAAATGATGTCCAAAGTGAGTTTGTGTCCACTTTTTCAAGCGGTGTTACTGACCCTTTCTTATGTAAGATGTGATGCGCAACCAACCAACCTTGACGGCCCAGAAAGCCATCGACAGTCTCACACGAAAACGGACCTCCTAATCAAGACCTTCAGCCCACGTGTTCTCTGGGACGACTTCGGTGTTCACCACAACATCGTGGTACATATCGCACATTTTTTCTGCACCTTTTTTTTTGTCTGACAAGGTAATCCCACAGCCATTCACATATTCGTTTCCGCGTGCTGACATCCACGAACTCTTGGCGTCAGATCTCCTCCATCAACTGATCAAGGGCATATTCAAGGATCATCTAGTTGAATGGGTGCTAGAATATCTACACGTGACACATGGTGAGAAGGTGTCGTTGGAAATTATTGAAGATATTGACCGCCGGTACGACCTTTCTTCTTCGATCCTAGAAAGAGATGATTCACGGGGCATGTATCGTCTCATTCTAGGATCTCTGCCGTTCCCCCATTCTCTGGTCTTCGCCAGTTCCTGGATGGGCGTGATTATAAACAATGGACAGGCGACGACTCGAAAGCGTTGATGAAGGTAAATGATGATTATTTTATCGGATCAAGCACGCTAACCATTTCATCGAGGTTTTTCTTGCTGCGATCACAGGATATCTCCCGTCTGTGATGGTTCGCTCCATTGCAGCTTTCATGGATGCATGTTACATTACTCGGCGAAATGCCATCAACTCAATCGCTCTCAAACACCTTCGAAACTCCGTAGACATGTATCACGAACTACATTCTGTCTTCGTTCAGGCAGGTGTTTGTAACACACTCTCGCTTCCTTGTCAGCACACCTTAATGCACTTTTACCGTGCAATACATCTCTTCAGGTCCCCTAATGGACTCTGTTCGTCAATCACCGAATCAAAGCACATCGAGACAACAAAGGATACTTGGCGAAGGACCAGTCGATACTATGCTATCTACCAAATGCTCAGGATCCTGTTTCGCATGGCCAAGATGTTGGCACTGCGTCGGCGTTTGCAATGCAATGGGATGTTGCGAGGGTTTTGTCATGGTGCGTCATCCAAGCCTGGCAATGACATGAAGCTAATGTTGCGAATAGAAGATTCACCGGCAGAGGACCTTGAGGAGAAAGACAAATGGGCTGCTCCTGGTAAACCAGATTCTGAAGATGTGTTGGAATTTGACGTGCAGCTTGCCATCAAGTTTCGTACGTGCACTGTTTTAGCGTGGTCAACTACTCACGCATTAGACTTTCAGAGCCTGGTTATCCATCCTGACTTCACAACCTTGCGGCACACATCAACCAGCCCAAGTTCCCTCTTACTTTCACACAATTCCTCTACAAGCATCGCCACCCCGAGGAGCCAATTGCTCCATCAGCAATTGAGGAATGCCCCACCTTCAATGGTGCGATCAAGGTCCATCACTCAGCCGTTGCAAGATTTTATGCACCAAGTGATCTGTCCAGATCAGGTGGGCTGCGGCACAAGCGCATTCGATCAATGCCAAACTTCTTTGGCCATCCGCATTGTGACACCGTATTTGTTGTCACCAACGACTCACAGCCGGGCATGAAGGGTATGGAAATTGGGCGTGTATTGCTCTTTTTTTCTTTCGAGTATCAGCGCGAGAAATTTTCTTGCGCGTTGATCAATTGGTTTGTACATGCTGATGAACATGATCCAGACACAGGGATGTGGGTCGTGAAGCAGGAATTCGATCGCTGTGGTGAACCCACAATTGAGGTTATCCATTTAGATTCCATTGCTCGGGCAGCTCATCTTCTCCCCATCTACGGACAATCACGTGTACCAGAAGAATTTGAGTACCATACTGCACTGGACACTTACAACAGTTTTTTCATCAACCACTACGTCGATCATCACGCCCATGAGTTTATTGGTAGAGATTAGAGTGTATTTGGCAGCATCTATGTAGTTAGCGGACTTAGGGTACAAACATCTGCGTCAGATGAGTGTGTTTCCCAGTTTCTCAGTTTCCAGTTTCTGGAGACTGAGAAAACTGTAAAAAAACGTTGAAAACGAATGAAACATCGGAAACAAAAATGCCCATTTACTGATGGGAGGGCAGGACGACACCCACGTAGGACCTGGTCAACTGCAATCTACTGGTGTATCATCTCCAATCGCGTGCAGCAAGCGAAGGGCACTCACACAGCCATCATGTTAATCTTGAATGGCATCGCGTTGACTGTGCCAATATAGGATGGCTATGGACTTCGTCCTTTTTCGCAACAGTCAGAATGCGATTGAGAATGGATAGACACTCAAAAAAGAACTCTGGCTCTCCGGTGCTTCCGATCACATCATGATACAGGCCAAATGGTAATGAATTGCGTAGCATCCGAGGCAGAAACAAAGTTGGCCTGGAGACGTGTCATATATCACAGCTGGAGTGACTTTCCGTGCACACCAGGTCAAAATTAAGGGAAAGGAAACATACTATACCAACAGATTGGAGTATTGGGATGACTCCGAATCTACCGCCCTGCCAAATACCAAGTCTTCACCAAGCATCAGGGATACTCTCTCACTCGCCTCATACATTGTCGAATACAGAAACAGCCTGAACGATGCTGAAGGGAAGGGAAGCGTGCGTCACAATGCCACGTGTGTTATCGCGCCAATGGCCATCACGGAAGACTACCACCCGGAGGGCGAGCGTGTCATGCATGTAGGACACCCTCAGGACTAAAGCGAGAGCTTTGTGTACGTAGCATTGTCTACACTCCACTGGCTCTGTAAGGTAGCGGGAAGTGGATGAGAGCGGTGGGTAACAGATGGGTTTCAGAGGACTCACTGGCTATCAAAACCTCAAACTAGAACTCACACCAAAGGTCAATGGCCCTCATCTCGACTTTGTCCACAGGGACGTCCCGAACGACGCAGATTCCGAGAGCAGGAATTGAGCAATGCCACGTATGTTGCTCGGACCAATGTGTACTACGAAGGAGTTCCTCTGGATGCCGAGAGTGTCATGCGCATAGGATAGGACAAGTACGAGAGCTCTATGTGTGTAGTGATGTCCACGGAACAAGGCTTTAAGTGAGTCAGTCTCTCCTCCAGCGAAGGGAAGAGGTGGAGGAGAGGGATGGGTCAAGGGGTCATATGTTAGTTGCAAAATACATACTCGCTCAGATCATCTCTGAGGCTAAAGTCACACTCAACCTCGAACTTGGGTTGTTGCATCCATGCTTGAAAAACCAGGCCTGGGAGTGCCCTGATATCATCTTGTCATTGTTGGTGAGTTGGACTTCAGGATCGTCGTTGTCGGGAATTCCACGTTCCAGTGGGTGTGCGAGTATGATGAAGGTGGGGTTCGTGCGAGACAAGTTGAATGTCATCTGTATTTTTAGTGAGAACCCGGTTTGCAGCAAATTATGCTTATCAACACATTCACAGGGTTCGTTCCTCGTATTCACAGCACTCACAACGGCTCTGGAGGGGACCAAGGTCATCACCCAACTCACATCACGTGATGCACGTTTGCAGCCTGAGGGTCGTATAGCATGTATTACCTTGTACTCCTCATCGACCTCCAAGACCCATGTTTCACAGGCAGCACGCAGGACCTGTACACCATGGTAACACTTTCCTGCTGTTCTTGAACTCGCTTTGATGGCTTCTGCAGGCAGAGAAATGGGCAGGGAATATGTGGGTCCATAAAGGCTTTCCATCAATGTGGTTTTTCATGTACTATTTATGTCTGTTCCGCCAAGCTAGCCCCCAAATCCTGCGAAAAATGCGAACTGTCATATGAAGTCCGACATTTTGGATTGGTCGCTACATTGTCTGCTAGCGGTTTTTGACTCACTTATGTCTGCGCAGGTGAGTTTTCTAGACCTTGCAACGGAGGGATGAAGCAAAACAGAAAAAAGCATTGCACTCAGGTTCCAAAATTCGCGTGTGCAAGCAACAGGTGTACTACTAGGCTCTTCTTACAAAATACTCAGTTCTTGGCAGGAAACTGAGGCTCTTCTTTCCATCGCTTCATATCCGGTCACTGTCCCTCATGATCGTTGAATGAGATGCCCGTGGACTGGCTTGTTTCCCACTGCAAATCACTGAGAATTACTCAAGTTGCGAACTGAATGTGATGAAGACCTACCTACAACTGCAGGTCTGGACACCCGCGACCCGATTGTCCCATTCTTGATTCCCTCAGAGTTCTGAGTCTAGACCACCATGGAAAGTCCGTTGTCAGATCGATACGAATATACATTGTTGCGAATCGAATGTAAGGAAAAACCTATTTGTATTCCAGACATGTACAATAGTACAATTGTTTGTAAGTACTGCACTAGGATGATTAGCATGGGTAATTGCCCAGCACCGAGGTATGCGTACTTGGTATGAGTGGCTTTCCCTTGTCGCCTATGGGTAGGACTGAAGTCTCTGGTGAAAGTCTTCTGACGTTTCAACAACGGTCACAGGAAGGCCAGAATCCTGGCGAAGAGTAACGAATCTGTCAACGGATGACACTGCTTGGTCCTCTAAGCAAAGCAGCTCAAGGGCTGGCAAAACTTCGGTGACCATCTCCTCGGCCATATCTTCGAGTTCATAGGAAACGAGGCGTGCGATTTCCCCAGGCACATACAAAGTCTGCACGGAGGTGAATGGGCTGAAAAGTTGCGACCATTTGATATCGTCCAGAAACCCACCGAACAAGGCTATAGAGATGTCAAAGGATAAATGGACGATGTCGGAGCGTATAAGAGAGATGCAGTCGAGGAGATGATTAAGGTGTGAAATGCTCCGGTCCTGGCTTTCAGATGTAACGTGAAATGAAATTCCCGCGTTGTAAACCCGGCATTTTTTATCAGTGGTGGCGGCGAAGATGGTGAAGAAGATTTCATCATTGCCAAGGGACACCTCGCAATTGTTTGACAGGGTTTTCTTGAAATATTCTGAGCGGTTGAGAAACTCAGACAGCTGCGGTACTTCACAGTGGATGTCCAGATCGCAATAACATATGGTGGTGAAGGCGAGTTGAGGGGTGTCAATTCGTGCCACAAAGTCTTCCAAATATTCGCAGACACCAAAGAAATATAACTCAAGGAGAGCGGGAAGGATAGTCCGCGTTAGGGGTGATGGTGGCAGAATAATTTGATCTGAGTGGGGAGTGACAGCTCTGAATGAAATGCGAAGGGTGGTCAGCCTGGATAACGCTGCCAAATGCGTGACCATCGCCTCCGGTGAAATGTAAGCAGTCGGCGGTATGTCGTAAAGTATGAGTTCGATAAGGTTAATGGCTGACAAAAGTAGCGTTGGCAATTCTGGAAATGAGACACCAGTTAATCTGATTTTCTCTAAATGTGATGCGGATCCTCCCAAGAATCCACCAGGAAGGACCGGTACGTTATTCCCAATGGAGAAAAGTGAAAGGCACGTCAGCATGGGACATGGCTCCTGCATCATCGTGACGATCTTTCCAAACTGTGGTTCTCCCTTTGTGTCAAGAAAGACTTGACATAGACGAACAGGGTGCTCGAATGCAGCGATGACATCGTCTTCGTCGTCAGGGCTAATGCCCATCCAAGGATAACCAAATTTCACAAGGATCGGATGGGTTGGCCAGATGTCCAGATATTTCCTGACTGGAGTTCCGTCTGTGCAGAAAATTTGGAGTTTGAGGCGGAGTGGTGATGCAAATATGACATGTCGCCATTTTCGGCATACTTGCACCAATCTGTTCCATTCCTTTGTCCATCCCCATGGAGGATACTCGGGTTGACTGATTCGATCCAAATCAAATATATTGAGCAGTACATTCTCTGGGAGCACGTTGATCGTCATCGCATCTCCGTGACTTTCTGCTAGTGTGCAAGTCAATTCTTGCCGTAGTCGGCTCATATGTTGAAGACTTACCTTGAGTCCGTGGCAGCTTTGGATATTTGAGAAATTTTAAACCTTCACAAGGGCTATTGTCAAGTAGCACCAGACCGGGAATGATGGCAGAGTGAGCCAAAGGTTGTTTTAGCCGACGGTGGGAAACGAAAGTCAGTAAGCGCCAGGCAACCATCAGCTCGGACACGTGGAGACACCGACAATCCCGACTCTCCTTTCGATTACCGCGTGCTAGCACTATTCGACTAACACTCTAACACCTTAACATATTGGCTGATTCTGAGGACTGCCCGACGATTTGCAGCCAATCATCAATCATCAAATTCGTTGATGGGTCACGCGGTCACGTGTCCATGTTCAAATGCAGGCAAACACAACAGTAGCACAACCCTCACACCGACGCGGTCTGCCGACTAGGCATAGAGCTTGTCCAAGACAGCTTCACCAATGTTGATCTCATCACCTCTCACTCCCGCAAAGCAGATGTTACTGTCAATGCCGCACCTTCGACAACATCATACTTTCCAAAGCCATCCCAGCTTGGCACAAGGCTCGCAGCGCAGAGGGTAAGGAGGCCCCGACTGTCCATTTGCATACAAGTGAGGTGACCGTTTTCATGGAAAAGGGAAGGACGGAAAGCACGATCCTAACGTGCGCTGTCTTGGTCTGGTTCTGCAAGAGCCCATCTACGATGTACAGAACGGAAATGAAACCGAAATGCGCAGCGATCACTCCGCAGATGTTGCATGGACAAGGTGATCATCTGTACGTCCTTCTCGTGAATTGGCATCTGCATGTACTCAAAAGAACACATCTCTGTTGCCCAGGATTCGGCGCTCTTTGAATGAGGGCTACGCAGAGTCGTACATCTTTTGCCCTGGTACGATCGTCGTTACCAGAAGAGCGCCCATCCCGTCCGCACCGTTCTTCTTTTATTTCATGATACAGGTCGCGCTCGAGTTCGTCTACATCAGGAGGGCCCCAACGTCTTCTATATGGTGCGCTGTCCTTCCTGGTCCCCATACTCGCATCAATGTGGACAACATGCTGATAGAGTCATATCGATTATCTTAGGTGCTCCTTGAAGACCTCGTTGAGCACTTATTTGCACCCAACAAAGCCACGACAACGCCAAGGCAAGCCGTGTGCGAGGCACTACCTCGCAGTCAGCACGCTCATGTCATGGAGGCACATCATGGCCATTTTCTCCTGCGTCGTGAAGAGGAGTGGGAAGCTGGAAGACGCCAATACATATAGCGTTCCCCCTCGGTACGTGTAGTGATAGTATCAAGCCCCGAAGAGCTCACACCGGAAAAAAATAAGCGATGCAACGTGAGCCAAGCTTCCCCACTAATACTTCTCCATGTGGGCCTAAGCCACAAATTGGAACAAGAAACTGGCAGGAAGACGAGGATGGTGCGTGGACGATCAGAAATGACACAGGCAGTGGATGCCCCACACGAGCCCCAGAACTCTTGATTGCTCGCTCACTAGAACGTAGCATTCCAACCGACAATGACAACCCCAAACTACAACTCAGAAACGACGATATCGGGGCACTGCCCATGATCAACGATGTTAACCTCCTTTTTGAAGCATCACTGCGACGACCCCGAGTTCGAGGTCAAAGCTTGAACTCAAGTATATCTGGCGCGTACTTCACATTATCCGCTACTTCTTCGGGCACGCCCGACTATGAACGTTGAGCGTGGGGAGGTCACTGGCGGGCGGCAGAAGTAGTGGGAATGCTGGAAAGGGAACGCCGTATAAGACAAGTTCCTGTAAACGCGGTACAGATCTTCCCATAGCTGCGCATCATTGTTCTGCAGGTTGCGGGGAGTGGAGGCCGTGCGGCACTTCGGGAGAAAATGGAACAACTGGGGCGCAGCGCCGGTTGTTGACAATGAGACAAGGCGTGTATTTCGGGCATCGGAAAGGAGATGCAGTGCTCAATGTAAGTCGGACAGTGAAATGTTTACGATGCGAACGCCGCAAACTCAAATAGTTTGACCAAGCAGAAAGAGCAGGGTAGATCGGAGAAGGCTCCGAGTCACCGGTTCTTTCCCTGGCAATGGCGAAAGGGAATGAGAGGGAGGATAGCACAGACGTCTGCCGCCGGCGCCGGGAAACCAGAAGGATCGTCATGTTGAGAGAGATAGAATATACGTGCAGTGAGTGCCTCACAGAGCCCCAGAACTCCCCTTCGTTGTTTGCCCTGCAGGAACGCAGCATTCTAGTCGACGATGATAACCCCGAGGCACAACTCACAAACGACGATATAAGGGCACTGCCCATGATCGGCGATGTTAACCTCTTTTTCAAACGTCACTGTGACGTCCCCGAGTTTGAGCTCGAGTGTGAGTCATGACACACGGTGCGTGCTCCACATTACCCACCACTTCTGCCGGCGCCCGACTGTGACCTCAGGCCGAGTCCGCGTACCGTGGACGACACCACGCACATGCTGCTCTGGCGATCTTCCTGTCCTACATATGCGATGCGTTCGGCATACATCCGGAGTCTTACGTGGTGCGCACAAGGCACGCTGCACCTCGCAGTTTTCTACCCTCGCTTTCACTGTCGTTCGGACTGTCAAAGTGTTCGACGAGGTTGAGATGCGGGCCGTCGATCCAGGGGAAATGAGCTGGTTAGTTGAGCAGGTGCAAGAGAACCCATGACACTTGGCGTCCAGTTGGCATTCGGCAGGAAGTCGATCAGCCCTTCTTATTTCCTCCCCCTTCTCCTTACATTCTTTCCTGCGGTACGTCGATGGGGCACTAGTACCGTACAACTGTAAATTTCAACCGCCCGGAGGCACGCCTCCAGGGAAGGATACCTAGCAGTGAGCCCCGATCATGATTCATCCCTAAAGTCAGCGAGAACGGGGGACTTCGACCTGATACATGTTGAACACAACGCGCAGTGGTGGGACTAGAGGGGGACGATTGATGAAGCAGAAGAAAAAGGCTCGAAGATCCTAGTATCACTTCGTAAGGATGTGCATATTGCCACGAATGTAGCCTACAGCAAATATTGTTGTCGACATGGATCGTTCTCTCGTAAGTGCAAAGGCAGAATGATGAACCGAATAGTGAGAGGGTATGGAGTACGCAACGTGAACGATGACACCTCCCTTATAACCTATTCGTCGGGCTCCAGCATCTTTTTGAATTGCGTTTTCGTGTTGACGAAGGTCATCAAGCGACCAGATTTCAGGCGAAAAGATATGAACTTGTCAACGGAGGACTCTGGTTGTCCCTCCAAGCAAAGCATATCAAGAGCTGGTAACACCTCCGCGGTGGCCGTTGCCCCGGCGCTGTCTTCGAGATCACGGGAAACGTGCCCTGTAAATAGCTTCGACACAAACAGCGCCCGTAAGGAGGTGAATTGACATAGGAGTTGCAGCCATTCGATGTCGACCATATCTTCTGGGTTGGGCGTGATCGAGGAGGAATATATGGATAAATGGACCGCGTGGGTGGCTACAACGGAGATCTTACTGAGCACCTGAGCTAAGTGCGAAACCTGCCAGTCTATCCCTTCGCATAAGATGTCGATGAACATTAAACGAGGGAAAGTATCGAAGGATTCGGGTTTATCGCTGGTGGGATAAGCCGTGAAGCAGATGCGGTGATCGAAAAACTCAATGGAGCAATGCATAGGCCGCTTGGGCCGTTCTGAGCGATCTAAGAACCTGGAAAGTTGGGGAACTTCAAAGTCTATTAGTTGATTGAAGTATCGTGTCTCGATCCTGTCAAGTCGAGGGGCGTCGATTCTCCCCACAAAGTCCTCCAAATACTCGGAAACACCGTGGAACTGGAGCCAGGCTAGAGCAAGGAGGATAGTCCGCGTGGGAGGCAGGCGTATTCGATCAGGGCGGGAATTTGGCGGACGAAATCCAATTTCAAGATCTGTGAGCCTGGTCAATGTGGCCAGACCTGCGACCATCGCCTCCGGTGAAATGTAACCAGCTTGGGGTATATTGTCAAGTGAGAGGGTGACGAGATCACTGGAGGACAGAAGAAAAATCGGCAAAGCTGGAAAGGGAATGCCGATTAAGAAGAGTTTCTGTAAACGTGGTGCAGATCTTCCCAAGAATTCACCGGGAAGCACTGGAACTTTGCTATCGAACGTCACAAGTTGAAGAATTGTCAGTGCCGGAAATGGCTCCTGCATTGCAGTAGCTATCCTTCCCAACTGTGGGCCTGTTACACAAAGCATGACGTCACACACGCGACTCGGGTGCTCGAGTGACCAATAATGCTGTCTTCATCAGTACTATCCACATGTGTATATCCAATGACGATAGGGAAGGTTGGCCAGATATCCAGTCTCTCCCTGACAGGAGTCCCGGGTTTACATAAAATTTGGAGATTGAGGCGAATTGGTGATGCGAATATGACTTGTCGCCACCTATGGCAGACGTGCGCCAATATGTGCCATTCTCTTGGCCATTCCCATGCAGGAACACGATCGTCGTCATTTTCATAGTCCATGAGATGATCCAATTTATAGACGTCAAATATTTCGAGCAAGACATTGTCCGGAAGCACACTGATCGTTGTGGCTCGTCGGTAATTCTTGTCTGAGACAGGACCACAGAAAGTCAGTAAGTGCTTCAGCTGCCGCAAGTGTATTCAAGGATGTACCTTTAGCGCGAACATCTTTTTGCTTCTTATGGTGACTCCGGACAACGTTCAAACCATCATAAGAGCCATGTGAGGCGCCGCACGGAGGCAAGTCACATCCCAGGGAGAGTGGATAATCGCTAATCGGTGGTCGGTGGTGAGCAATTAGTTATGTGGTACACATTGGTACCGGACACACCTGGGAGAACCGACTGATAAGAGCAACTCTGCAAAACTCGGAAGAGAGACTGGACAGGAGCTACCATTGGTGCTGCTAGAAGTCAGAGATTAGCGATGAGAGAGTGTCGGAGTTTAGTCAATGTCATTTAGCCTGACAATGCGACAGACACACCTCGGAGTGCTCGTCATTGGTGCGGTTAATGGATTAAGGTCAGTACTGTGGGGTGGATAAAGCGGCTGCTGGTATTATCGGTTACAGGGCAAGCTCGGTAAGCGCCATGCCTCATAGGCCTCATAGGCCGCATCGATGATGCTGTGCACAACGTGTCGATAACACCGCCACATCAGAGACGACACCGATATAGCAAAAACGATCTCAAGGGAATACTCTGCTCACTGAATGGAGAGCAATCCACAAGTCCTTGCTCACAAAATCTGCAGCTCCGTAAACCATCCCAGTCTCCACAAGCGAGTGAAACGACTCTCATTCCTTTCCACTTTGCCTGGTGTACGATACGCGAGATGAGATGAGTCTGATATACGACCGGAACTGTCATTTGTAAGAGCTCTGAGACGGAGGTTCGCGAATACCCAACACGAGACACTCATCTTGCAGAGCGCCAGCGTGTGTGCGACTTTTGGCAAGGCGATGAAGATGTCTTTTTTGGTGTACCTTACAGCCCAACCCGATTACTTGCGCACTTTGGAAATATGAGCAGCAGTTACGGACATGCCAACCCTGAGTTACCTCTCTTATATCTATCTGCTCTTTCTCAATCGTGTTGAAACTGGCGCGGACAGGCATGTAAGATCGCAGCGATAACATTGGCATAGTCATCGCGTTATCTTTCAAGATGATCGTCACTCACGGCTATCGGACTCGTCGCACGTTACGGAAGAAGTCATACCAGAGTCGATTACCTTGACCAAGTCCACGTTGATTGCATTCCTACCCTCCGCGATTGGATGCTAATATATCTCGGCAGCTGCTACATGGTGAATCACACTTCCTGTAAGAGCATGCCAGTGAACATCTGTTGGATTACTGTCCTAAGATGGGACGCCGCGTCCGTTAGCCGTATAGTAGATAGTCGGGACGATGACGCACATTCCAAATCTCTCCTTCGAGGTCCCGTGTCCTTCGCGCGCATTGAGTCCAGCGACCTTGTATCGCTACTCGTGCGTACAAACAAGCGTGCTGTGTGACCTGCAGTCTGCCTCCGCACGCTCAGACTGGCATTCGAGCATCGCTGAATGCAGCGGGAGATCATGAGAGAACGCCGCGTTCATGATAAGTTATGAATGTGTTCGTTGGTGAGCACAAACATCCGGCAGAGTGGCGCGACGATGGACGGTGTGAGGTGGGTGCGCTGAGGATGGAGCATGTGTGAATATTTCCTTGTGTGTGTTTTGCGCAAGAGCGGAGAGCTTTTTACACGCACCGTTGATGTAGCCCATTACTCGAATAAGACACTTCTTGCCATTGTTCTGAAAAACTTATGGCCACAAACTGATGCGTGGTGTCATTTATACGTGTGAGTCTGACAGAGCGCTGGTTAGCGGATGAATGGGTATTCCATCGATCGTAAAATGGCTTTTGAGTCTGCACAGGAGGTAGATAACACGCATATACGCACACTCACGCGTTGTCTTCTGCTCGGGAAATATATCCTCCTGCTTTGCCCACTGGAAAACAACATTTTATATCACCGCGACTACCCCGAAACTTGGTGACTGGTTCTCATAGGCCATCATTTGGTCAACCACGTTCAACGAGACCCTTCCATCCTCCAACAAACAAAGACGGCCCATCAGCAAGGTTAGGTGATGCTCGCTCAAGCGTCTCCTTCAGCGCTGGGGTACTCGAAAGCGGTTGGTGATTACCTGTGAGTCGTGGAGTACACATATATTGTAAGTTCACACTCGACCTCGAACTCAGAGGCGCTCCGCTGATGCTTAACAGCTCGTTCACGTCACCATCATAGGCAGTTCCCTGACGTTGTCGTTTGTGAGTTACCTTAAACTCGGGATTGTCGCGGCGATACTTGAAAAAGAGGCTGCCGTTGCCAATCATGAGCAGTGCCTTTATATTGTCATTTGTGAGTTGTGCTTCGGCGTTGTCATCGTCCGCTAGAATGCTGCATTCCAGTGGGGCAAACAACGAAGGGGAGTTCTAAGCTCGTGTTAGGCACCCACTGCACGTGTCAATATGATGGTTCACTCACCGTCCTCGTCTGCCTGGCGGCCATCCCGTCCCGATGTGGGACTTAGGCCTACACGGAGGGGTACAAGAGAGAAATATTGGCTCATCACGTTTCATCGCATATTCCTCCTCCAACGTAAGCTCTTCTGGGCAAAGCACCATAGCCACACACACGGAGGGGGAACTTCAGCCGAGGAGATGCCTATGTGTCGTGGCTTCTTCCATCTTCCCATTGCTCTTCAGGACGCAGGCGAAATTCACCGTGATGTGCCTCCATGATATGAGCGTGCTGACGAGGTAGTACCTCGCTTATGGGCTTGCCTTGGCGTCGTCGTGGCCTTGTATACGTGGAAAAAAGAGGTCGAGGAGGCCTTCTAGGAGCACCTAAGAAGGTCACAATGACATTATCAGCATGTTGTCCACGTCGATGCGAGTATGGGGACCTGGAAGGACTACGCACCGTATAGAAGATGTTGGAGCCTTCCCTGACATAGACGGCCACGTCGAACCCAAACACGACATGTATCACGATATGGAAGAAGAAGGACTCGAGTGTGAGGTCATGATATCTAGTGCGTGCTCCACATTATTCACCACTTCTTCCGGCGACCGATTGTGACCTCAGGCAGAGGCCACGTACCGTGGACGATGCCATGCACATGCGGCTCTCGCGATCCTCATGTCCTACGCATGCGATGTGCTTGGCATCCATCCGGAATCTTACGTGGTGCACAACGCACGCTGCACCACGTTTTCTACCCTCGGTGGTTTCAGTGTTCTTCGGACTGTCACAGTGTTCGACGAGATTGAGATGCGGGTCTTCGATTCAGGGGAAATGAACTGATTAGTTGGGCAGGTGCGAGTGAACCCATGACACTTGGCGTCCATTTGGTATTCAGCAGGCAGTAAATCAGCCGTCGGGATATTCTCCCCCTTCCCCTTCATTATTCCTGCAGTGAATGAGATTTGCGGCGGGATACATGTTGTGCACGTACATGTAGTAGTGGGACTGGAAGGGGTCGAGATCAAACATAAGAAAAAGTCTCAACAATTCCATTATCCTTTCTTACGGACACTCGTATCATCCCAAATGTTGTCTAGTGTAATTTGCGTCTGTCGACGTGTGGGTCACAGAGCGACCAGAGTCCCTGCAAACAGAGATGAACCTGTCCACGTAGGACTTTGAATGTTCCTCTAGGCAAATCGTATCTAGAGCTGGTAACACCTCCGCTGGGATCATCACTCCAGCGGTGTCTTCGGGTCCACAAGAAATGTAACCTAAAAATTGCTTCGTCAAATACAACGTCCGTACGGAGGGAAATTGGCTCAAGAGTCGCGGCCATTCGATATCGACCATACCCTCTGGCTTGGGTATCATCGAATTGGACATAATGGTTAAATGGTCCCCATAGGTGGATACAACGGATATCTGACTGAGCGCCTGAGCTAGGTGTGAAACCTGCCAGTCCATCTCATGGCATAAGATGCGAACGTCCATCATACGAGTAGAAGAATCGATGGTGTCGGGTTTATCGGCGGTGTGGTGAGCCTTGAAGACGACGGCGCCATTGGAAAAGAGTGCGGAGCAACGTAAAGGCCGCTTGAAGGCTTCTAAGCGATCGATGAAGCTGGAAAGTTGAGGCACTTCGAAGTCAAAAAGCTGATTAAAGTACATGATATCGATATGGCGAAGTCGAGGGGCGTCGAGTCGTGCCGCGAAGACCTCCACATACTCGCGAAGACCGCGGAACTCGAAATATGTGAGAGCGGGAAGGACGGTCCGTGTAGTTGGGGGAAGACGTATCTGATTGGGGCGGGGATTCGGCGATTGAAATCCAAGGGTAAGAGATGTGAGCCTGGTCAACGCAGCCAGACCTGCGACCATCGCCTCAGGAGAAATGTAACCATTCTGGGGTATGTTGAAATGTTGCAGTGTGACGAGGTCACTGGCGGACGGAAGAAGAAGTGGCAATGCTGGAATGGGAATGCCGTTGAAGAAGATTTCCTGTAAACGCGGCGCGGATCTTCCCAAGAATTCACTGGGAAAGATGGGGACATCTCTCCCCAGATTTTTCTTTCTTTCTTTGAACCGTACCGACGAGGCATAAAGTTGAAGGCGTGTCAGCGCCGGAAATGGCTCCTGCATCACGATGGCTATCCTTCCAAACTGTGGGCCCGATAAATTAGATAGATCGACTTTGCATACACGACCGGTGTTCTCGAGTGCCGCAATGATGTCGTCTTCATCATCGAGTCTCTCATCCACACCCGAATATATAATATTGATAGGAAATTTTGGCCAGATATCCAGTCTCTTCGTGACAGGTGTCCCGTTTGTGCATAAAATCTGGAGATTGAGACGATGTGGGGATGCGAAGATGCGAAGATGACTTGTCGCCACCTGTGGCAGACGTGCACCAGTATGTGCCATTCCCATACGGGATTCTCATTATATTCGTCTTCAACTTCAACAAGATGACGGAAGCCAAATATTTCGAGCAAGACATCGTCGGGAAGCACATTGATGGTTGGTACTTCTCGGTAATGTTTGCCTGTGCCACACAGAGTCAGCACTTGCCGCAGTCCCCACCGGCGTGCCAACCTCCAGTCGAGGACATACCCAACGCGCAGAAAAAAGTGCAAACATTCTTTTGCTTCTTGCGGTGACTTCGAACAACGTTCACTCTATCGTAGGGGCCATTTGAAGTGTCGCACATTTGAAGTGTCGCACGGAGGCAAGTCATGTCACAGGGAGAATGGTTGGATGGTAATCGGCGATCAGCAGTGAGTACAAGCTTAGATATACAGTAAACGTTGGCACTGGACCCACCTGGGAGAACCTATTGATAGGAGCGGCTCTGCAACACTTGGAAGAGAGACTGGAAAAGAGCTACTGGTTGAGCTACGAGTAGTCGGGGATTTGCAATTGGAGCTCAGTTAATGTTCATTTAGACTGGTAATTCGATAGACACACCTCGGAGTCCTCATCTTTTGTGTGGATAATGAATTAAGGTCAGTTGGGGTGGGTAAAGCGGCTCCTCGTATCTCGGTTGCAGGGAAATCTCGGTGAACGCCCTGCCTTATTCAAGTTGCCTTCAAGTTGCCTTATTGAGGCCTCCCCTTATTGATACTAAGGCTGTGCACGACGAGTCAATTACAGCGCCACGTCAGAGACGACACCGGCATAGAAAAACCGAGCTTAAGGGAACAGACCGCCCATAGAGAGCTATCCACAGTACTCACTTACACATTCTGCAGCTCAGGAAGCAAATCCAGTTGCTTCAAGCAGCTGTAACGACTGTCATTCCTCTACACTTTGCCTGTGGTACCGTACGCGAAATGAGATAAGTCCGACATACGACCAAAACTCTTATCTGTAAGAGCTCTCAGGCGGAGTTACACGACTACCCGACACGAGAGTCTCCCGTCTTGCAGCTTCCAATGCACAGCGTATCCGAAGCAGCGTGAATAGTGTTGTCCAGAAACCCCCCAATGTCAATCGACCTGGGTTTCCAACCTATTCTATCACCCTTAGTGAGCTCTAGTCGCTGCTGGCGAACCTCCGGCAGGAGAAGCTTTGTAGCAGTCGCCCAGATAGAATGCCATCACAATCGCGGAGGGTATGATGGCATCCACGTGGGACCTGGTCAACTCCAATTGACTGGTGTCATCTTCCAGTAGCGTGCGGCAAGCGAAGACACTCACATAGCCGTCTTGATGGTCTTGAACGACATTGCATTGACTGTGCCAATAAGTATGGTCACGGACTTGCGTCCTTATCCGCGACATTCAGAATGCGATTGACCATGCGACAGACCCTGCAAAAATAACACCACCTCCAGCACCTCCGACGAGATACAGGCCATATGGACCTATGGCGATTAATTGCACGAAGTCCAAGGCGGAAGTGAATTTTTGTCCTGAAGATGGGTCATAGATAATAGCTAGAGTGACCTTCTGCGCACACTAGTTCAAAATGAAGGGATGGGAAAGGATATGGCGACAGATCGGAGTAAGTGGGCTACTCAGATCTACCGCCTGCCAGATGCAGAGCCGTCACCAAATATCAGGGATTCTCTCGCACTCGCTTCCACCTTGTCGAATACCGCAACAGCCAGAAAGGCGCTTAAGAAGGGCAGGGAACATCACAACGCTACGTATGTTCTCGCGCCGATGTGCGCCACGGAGGACTTCCATCTGGATGCTGAGCGGGTCATCCACTCAGGACAAGTGCGAGCGTCCCATGTACGTAGCACTTTCCACTGTCCGCCGGCTCCGCCTGGGAGTGGGAAGTGGATGAGAGAGGTAGGTAATGGACGACTTGCATAGTACGCACCGGCTATCATGACCTCAAACTAGACCTCAAACTTTTGGTCCTCGCGCTGTTGCTTGAAAAAAAGTTGACTTTTCCGAGAATGTACAGCGCATGGAGGTCATTGTAGCTGAGTTGGATATTGGAGGTCTTCATGGCCATTGGGAATGCCATGATCCAGTGGGCGAGCGGATACTATAAGGGAGAGTTCTGGGAATCGTGATAGATACCTGCACCGGTGGTCCACACCGCATGGTCCTCGTCTCCGTTCCGACTGCGGTTCAACGCGTGCATTTGGTACTGTACTAGCCATGGCTGGTTGTGGGTGACCTGGTGACAATTCTGGGCTCTGAGGAGGCTGCATGGCGAATCCCAGTTTCAAGGGTAGTAATTGGTGTACTATCCTCATCGTCAATTAGGCAAATAAGTTTTTTCGGGTTTTACAACCCAGAAAACCGTAAAATACCGTAAAATACCGTAAAAACTAGCTATACTCTGATACTGAGAGACCCAAGTCGATTTTTACGGAAACCTACTGTAGCGACAAATTAAAATACCTGAGAAACTTGGAAAAACCGCGATAACCTGAATACTGTAATGTTCTGGTATATGCCCTTGGGCGTGACTATAGAATGAGCTTGGTACGAATTTTACTTGAGATTATGACCCAGGCAAACATCAAAACGACGTGCTCGACTTTGTGGGGCTAGGAGGAAGAAAAAAGTCGGCTCGGAATGCTGATACAGTCGAAAATGTCATAACGCATAACGCGATTCAGAGCCAAAATGCTATGCATTATGAGAATTATGCAAGATGGCGGTTTTCCCAGGGCTCGGGGATATCCGGACTATCGACAATGAGCGATTTTACGATGGCAACGAAACCACACCAGTATCAAGCCACCCATCCAGTCTCTGCTGGGTGCTTTTCTGTAGTTCTAGTGCCCGAATTTGTGCTTCGAACTTCCTCAACACCTTGGAGAGTTCATACCCAGCTTCGACATCTACACCAACACACACTGACCTGAGACTCCCACTAATTTTCACCATCTCCGGTCGACTCATTTGAGGAGGTGGGCACTCCTCAATCCCATCCTCCTCCTTCTCCTCTTCTTTGCTGACTCCCTTACGCACTGCTTCAACAATCTCGGCATCACTTTTGACCTGTTCCAGGTTTTCCCCGGTCTCCAACTCGCCAGGGGGATTCACCAAGTCCTCAACACTTGGGAGTGGTCCGAAAATTCGTTGGCATGCTTTAAGTTCAGCAACAGCATCCATCGGCACTATTTCCACCACCTCTGTTTGCCTGTCCACCTCTTCGGCAACATCGCTTACAGCAGCCTTGAACTTTGCAAGTTCTTCAAGAGCGTCTTCAGTGGTTTCTGATCCAGTGATTGCCACAAGGGCAGGCCACCATACCGAATCTTGGTATGTGCTGCCATAGACCTTCTCCAAACCTTCCTCAGCTTCTGGCAGGGTTTTTCGTGATGTCGCAAGGTCCTCAAGAATGTTCCAGGCTTCTGATGAAGCCTGATTGACTGCAAGGCTGTGAACACGCAATGCTGGAATGCGTAGCATGATCGGATCACGCTGGATGCCTGTATGCTTCCAGCATCATTTGATTGTCATTGGCTGAACTGCTGCCCAGGCGTCTTTTGCCATCAGCATGGCTTCGCGAATATTGATTTTGAAAATGTTTTCCTCTCCAATTGTATCCAGTTCCAGTGCACGTTGACAGAATAAGGCACGGTAGTGAACTTTGAAACAGCGGATTATACCAGCGTCAAGTGGTTGGACAAAGGGGGTCATATTCGGTGCAAAGAACTCCAATTTGATGTTGGTTGGACAGTATTCGATGTTGTGACCACTGAAGTTATCAATGAGCAGGACGATCTTCCGGTTTTGCAGGCGCATCGTGATATCAAGTTCCTGGATGTACCTTCAGTAAATTGGCTGGGATAAGCAATCATTCACATTGTCATACAGTCAAGATCTTACTCATCAAACAATGCAGATGTCATCCATGCTGTCTTGTTGTGACGGTAATGGAATCCTCCCCGGTTTGGGTCCTGCCGATTGAATGCCACAGGGTGCTTTGCTCTGCCAATATAGAAGATTGGAAACTTCTGTGATCCATCAGCGTTGCAGAGAAAGGCCAGTGTGATCCGGAATTTATTAATCTTCTTTCCACTGATGTGAACAGTTGCCAGCCCACGGTCAGGGACTGCAAAAGGAAACAGTGCCATCTCATCAAGGTTGAAATGGTCCTTTGGTGCAAACTGGGCCAATACTTCCCAGACCCTTTCTTGTTCAGCAACAACTGCATCCCGGTCCACAGAGCCTGCTTTGCCATGCTTTTTTGTCTTGCGAATATGATATCTATAGTCTGTATAAGTTACACTGAGTGATAAAGCCTTAGATAAATCACAGACACTTTTTTGAATGAGATCAACCACCCCTCTCCTTGCAAGTGAACCTCCTCCGGAACTCCAAGCTCTTGCTCAAAAAACCTTCGCTTTGTGCACAGCATGTTACCGGTCACGATCTCACTTTTAGCCTCCATTGACTTGACCCAGAGATACAGGGCCCGATCCACATCAGGGCATGTGACAATATGCTCACATTTGGTTGATGCTGCATTCAGAAATGATGTTGCATAGGCTTCAACGTCTGTTCGCTTCTTGAGCTTTCGTGAGAGAGTTGCTTGGTTAAACTCAAGGGCACCATCAGCAAGTGAATGGAAATGATTGCATACACCAGTTTGTGAGATGTTGGGATGGGTGTCGACAAATGCAAAAACTGTCAACCAGTCATGGACTGTGAGATTTTTGTGACCTCGACTTTTGGTGGAGATGGCAGATGTGGCAGGTGCCTTCTGAGGTGCCTTTGGTCCTGGTTTTGAGGCATAGGGCTTAGGTTTATCTCGAGCTTTGCGAGTGCATTTGGTGGGCATGGTTGGTTTAATAAGTTTTCGGCAAACCAAGTCCCAGAAATCACTATTTTTCAGGTACACTCGGGCTCAATAATGCATATTTGACAGTAATTTGTCTATGCATTATGCGTTATGCAATATTTCAACATTTTTCCTATGTATTCTATGATTCTGAGCCCCAATCCTATGCGTTATTAGAAATATGCATTATGACATTATGCATTATGACATTTTCGACTGTAGCAACGACTCATTGGCACATCTCTCTGCTATATCGTCGCTGCCGCTGAAGTTCAGAGCTTGCTTCCAATGGGATTCACTGGCTCGTTTCATCATGGTGTAGAAGTCTGCCATCGGGCCCCACGTGTTTTGATGAGTAAAATCACCTGGTGCAATGAACACACCCATTATATGGGCTCTCATTGCACACTCGACCTGTTAAATTTGTTATACAAAGTAGTATTGAGACGCAGTCCCGACATACTGCAGTCAGAATGATGGCGTAAAGGCCCTTCGGCGGGTTCTTTGGTCCCAGGGTGGGATGGTAAACAGACTTCGCTGCAAAGGTTAAATATTGCTTAGCAATTGGGAGTATAAATTGCGAGTGCAAAAATCCATCAGGTTGCTAACGTGTTATGAGCACAAGTTTCCAACTCGAAAGAAAAACTCACTGGGCAGTCTGGGTCACCAAGCCGAAGCCTACAGTTTGCAGGGACAGGAGTATCGTAGTAAGCTGGCCCACCAGATCCCAAAGCCCAAGGGATGTAGTCCTTGATCTTCTTTGGTCTCGTGTGGAACTCCGGACCTTCAAAAAACCTCTTCACCGAAGCAAGGACGTCACCCACAATCTTCGACCTTCTCGTCTTCATTCGGTCATAGGCCTATGAAGAGCAACCACGCATCAACAATCCGAGGGCCGTGGTTGCATGGGTTGGACATACTGCTTTCAGAATGCAGTCCTGTGGGCTGATTGTGTACGAAATGTTTGTGAATGACATATCAAACACCGCTTGCATTGTCTCAAGAAAGGTGCTAGATTGCCAAGTCCAGTCCGTGAACGGGTGATCGCTGATGTAGAGGGCATGGGAGAGTGTCGGAAGAAAGGTGCGGGTCCAATGCGGGTTGTCGAGGCACTCCTGGGCAATGTCACGACGCACTGTTGAGGGCTTCACATCGACAGGTACCTCTTCCACACATAACACTTTTTTTTTGGCTGTTGTCTTCACTGCTTTTGGTTTCAGTACCTGATACATGACTTATAAGTAGTAAACGGCCAAGGAATAATGCCCAACTCACCCTGGACTTGGCCAGTGGTTTACCCATGCAGACGTCGGTTTTCTTTCCGATCGTCACCATCTGGTAGCATAAGATTAGAGCTTAGAGTTACAATGTATCCAGGGAAATACCTCATTTCTATGAGAAGTGATATGTCGCGGACTCTGTTCCACCACGGCTGGACGCGCATCTTCAAGGTCATCGTCGCAGAGGCCTCCTAGCACAAACTGGTCAGTAATTTGTGACAGCGAAACATCGGGTGGGGTAAGAGATCGCTCTCAAAGGCCAGAACTGGCATAGTTCTTGCAATGAAGATCTTGCACGGTGAACCTGATCATTGTAGTGTAAATCAGGGCAGATCCATAATAATCGTGCATGCGTCTCACCCTTTAACGACATGTTTTGACAGCTGTGGTATTTGACTCTTCACACTGCGCTTGGTGTTATGCAACTCCTCTGTCCTCATCTTGAGCTCTTGATGAGCAGCACCCTTGACGCGCTTTTTCCGAGACCGCTGCAGCTTAAGTCGTGAATAGCCACCTGACGTAAACATGCCAGTAAACACTGACCTTAGTTTTGGTATCGGCAGCCTGGGTTTCAGTTTTGGCAGCCTTGTGAGATTCAGGTTCGGAGTCCAACTCCGAGCTGTTGCCAGCCTCCCTAAGGTCAAAGCATTCTTCACTATCAGTCTCCATGTCAATGAGGCGCCGCTTTTGAATCATGGCAGACAAGTGGGGGGGGTGTTGAAGGAAATTGTCCTCCTAGTCCTCCTCGCATTCTTCCATTACATCCATTTGTGCGAGCCGTTTCTTTGACATACAGATTTCATGGAGCTTCTTGTCAAGAGCCTTCATTTTGGCTTCACAGTCTGCCTTGGTTTTCGCCTTGCTGTGCCGGATCTTTGGCACACCTGCAGGGTGAATATTCCAGCCTGGTCAATCTGGGAGTATACGAGTGGGGGTGGCAGGAATGACAGCCTTGTCTTGTGCCTTCAGCCTTCTTGCTTTTGGGGCTTGTCTATTGTCAGCAGGCCTATCCTTGCCACAGAAAAAAAATCATACCCTGTTTAGTTTTGCCCCTGTGTGCATCAGGCTTTTTGCCCTCTGCCACAGTGCTGGGCCGTTTCTTGATCGCGGTGTCTGAAGAATGGTGAACCGTAAGTCAATACTCAACAGTGGTTTGGTTGCGCCTACCTTTCACCTTAGTCGATGAATACTGTTCAGAAGAATGGGCATTGCCATCATTGGGAGTGCGCATGTCGTTGTAAGATGTATGGACACTATGTGTTGTGTAGGGAGTCTTCCTTGCGGCGCGTCAGGTTGGTCGGGTTGCAGGCATTGTGATGGCACAGATGAGCGATGAAAGAACGAGAAGACGGTAAACACACAGGACGGGTCAAGGGATATAAGAGTCTTACCTTAGCGCCCCAAAATCTTGGCTATGGCAAAAATGGAAGGCTCCGCCAATACTAGTGGAGACATCACGACGTGAGACAATGCCTTCATTCGGTATAGTCTACCAGATGAAACACTGTCCAAAAGCCAGGGCTGCAGTAGCATCGTATGTGTGGACAAATCCCACTCTGGTGCTGGACAAGTGAATTGATGTACTAAATTATGGATCATGAGACGGGGAACTTACAGTAATGGGAAACAACTCGAGAGGTGCTTGAGAACGCCGTTCTTCCCCTGACTCTCTGCATTAGTACGAAACCTTGAGTGAAACAACAAACTCCGCACAAACTAATGATATGACTGAATGTCGCCACCCCATTAACTGCCCCCTTGTGCCTGTGCTGAACGCGAGTGTTGCTGCTGCCTGGGAAGGGGTCTGGGGGACGAGAACCAACAATGATTGCATCGCAACAAAATGCAGAAGCGATGCCCGTCTGGTAAGGTGAAATCCCTAACGGTCGCCCATCAGATGATGGCGTGTAGATTGTGAGGTCAGTGGTAAGCCGTTGGTGGTCGTCTTCTTGGTAGAGCGACATCCCTTTAAGTAGATACCTGAGCAAAACTATGAGCAATGTGATGCGATCTAAACAGCAGAGACGTACTTGGGATGGTACTCGTCCATGAATTCCCTAGCCTTTTCATCGGGTCCATTGTGTCCAACAGAAGGTTCATCGTCTGTGTCGAATGGCCAACAATTGTGAATCCGCCACGATACCTCTCTGTCAAACACATCTTGTTCCCTCTCTGGACCGGTGGTCGTGCTGCTTGTCGAACGTCGAGGGTATTGGAGTGAGTCGTCACAAGGAAGGGACCGCCGAGATGTGTGGCAGTCCACCCGGAGTACGCCTCCATTTACAAGAACGGCGCACCATTCTGCAGATGTTTGATGGACGCAGGAAGTGGCTGGTAATGAAGATGTTGGTGGGGATGATGACCAGGACGGGATGGTTCTGATGGAGGAATCCATTTGAAGTGACGCTGAGCCTTGGTGACTGGCTGAGGCTGATAGGCATTCTATGGAAGAGGTGAGTATTTATGCAACGTAGAAAGTGGGAGGCACACCTCGATTCCCCCTCCCAATGATGATTATGTTCTTTGATCCGGGCCATCCCGCGCTTGTGCGAGGATTGTCGCAGCATGTTCCTTCATACGTTCTGCAGCATCGTGGTGTGCAGATGGAGAGACAAAGTCACCATCTTTGTCTCAAGACTTGATCCTGAGCCCCACAGTACGCCTGTAGGATTTATTAGCTTGAGCACTTGCTGACAAGGGCCATGTACGTATGTTGGCACTGTCAAGTTCGGCCTCTTGCTTGCTGCCCTGTCTCACGCTTGAGTTGCTCACGCTTGAGAATGCTTACCACAAACTCAGCAGCAGTCGAGAGCACATTTTTGACATCAGACTCGTCGTACTGAATAGGAATGTTTTAGATAAAGAAATGTACAAGGATGCATAAGACTTACGTTAAGGGTGAGGATGATGCGATGGCCACATCAATCCGGTGCTCCCTCTAGTAAGGGTAGATGGCCTTCGTATAACGGAATAACTGTTGTGGCTGTGGGACCCACGGCGGGACAGTGAACGTGGCAAAAATATCAGGAGCCAGTGCATAACACTTACGGTATATAAAGGTGGGATGATGTGATGGCCACATCACTCAATCCGGTGCTCCCTCCAGTAAGGGTAGATGGCCTTCGCATAATGGAGTAACTGTCATGGTTGCAGGACCCCGGGTGGGACAGTGAACGTGGCAAACATATCAGGAGCCAGTGCATAACACTTACAGTATGTAAAGTGGGGATGATGCAATGGCCGCAACGCGTGCTCCCTCCAGTAAGGGTAGATGGCCTTCGCATAATGGAGTAACTGGATGCTCCATAGCTTCAGCTTTCAAGGTGAACTCCAAACAGCGGGAATCTGGGTATAGAGGGGGCAGAGGGAATAATCATGGCGAGGGAAGATGGAGGAAGACAGTGAGGACGGTGAGGATGGTGACTGCAGCACAAAGTGGCGTTGTGATTCTGATTGGAAGCCCGCCACTGGCACATTGAGTGGCTGAGCAATATAGCCACCGCACTGAAGCCTGAAGTGGCGATTAGAAAGTCGCCACTTGCTCTCTCGGCAAATTGCGATGGTACTTACTTACGAGACTTGTCATGTCAACAAGCAAGGTAATATTTCATGCGTTTTTTCAGGGGGTTTTTCTCCCTTTTTTTTCCCTTCAGCTGTCTTCAACCTTAACCTCCATCATCGCTATACCATGTCTTTCCCTTGCTCTATCTGTCACAAGGCTATGCGTTCACCAGGAGGCTTGAAAAAGCACGTACACTCAATGCACCTTAAAAGTAGTACGCTCACAGGGATGGCTGAAGCAGCGAAGGAACACACTTTCATCTGCCATCCCCACCTCTCTGGTACGTCTGATCAGTTTCATTATTCATACAATGTACTGAATACCTATAAGCCCATCCATGCTCATCTGATGGCACGTTCCTCCCTGATCCTGTCCCACAACCACCAGCATCGGACTTGTTTGAATACCCTGACCGCCCTTGGTTTCCCTTCAGTAACAGGCTGGAGTATGAGTGGGCATACTACCACTATGTACGGCTTCAGTCCTCTGCGGAAGACATTCAGCAAGGCCTCGACCTCTGGAGGGCAACTGTGTTGAGATATCGCGCTGATCTGGACAATGTCCCATGGCAGAATGCTAAGGACATGTACGAGACAATCGACTCAATTAAGGTCAGTGGAGTGGATTGGATGACTCATCGATTGACATACAGTGGGCCATGGCCATCTGGGACGGTTCCCCACTGGATGCAGGAATCCTATGAGCTCAATCTCAGGAACCTCTTCTCAGTTTTCGAGGGGCAACTAGCCTTGAAAGAATTCGATGGCCAGTTCGAATACACACCCTATGAAGAGTATGACAAGGATGGCTCTCGTGTTTACTCTAATCTTATGTCGGGGAACTGGGCATTTCGTGAAGTGGTCTGTATCTCTCCTTTTACAGTTCTTTTGCTGATAGATTGCTCTAGGACACGATTTCGCAAGACAAGAAGATGCACGGAGCAGTTTTCATTCCAATCATTGCTGGCAGTGACAAGATGACGGTATCAATTGTGACCGGAAGCCAAGAATATCATCCTGTATATGCATCACTCGGCAACATCACTAATACTGCCCGGCATGGACATGGGAACAGCATGGTTCCTGTTGCCTTCCTTCCCATCCCAAAGAGTAGGTTATTTTTTATTTTTTCTCTTGTCCTTAATTGACAAGGGTTGGATTGTTTTCAAGCGAGTAAATGCCAGCGAAAACAGCCTGAGTATCAAATTTTCGTCCGTCAACTTTTTCACACGTGCCTTGGATTAATCTTCACGCCACTCAAGCCCTACATGATGATGCCAAGAGTCATGAAATGCCCAGATGGGCACTTTCGTCGTATAATCTTTGGTGTTGGACCGTACATCGTGGACTATCCCGAACAGGTCTGGCTTGGTGCGATCGTTTCAAATTGGTGTCCCAAGTAAGTTGTTCGTACTGTCTGCGGCACTCAGCATTTATGTAGTGTTTAACTCTATTCTATGTAAGGTGTGATGCACTACCAGGTGCCCTCGAAGGGCCAGGAAGTCATCGATGCTCACACGAGAAAATGGATCTCCTCATCAAGACATACGATTCACGTGTTCTCTGGGATGACTTTGGTGTTTGGCATAACATTGTTGTATGTATTGCACCTTTGTTTACTCTCTGCTGTCTGATACAACCTGGACAGCCTTTCACATGTTTTTTTCCACATGCAGACATCCACGAGCTGCTTGCGCCTGATCTTCTGCATCAGATAATCAAAGGGGTATTCAAGGACCACCTTGTCGAATGGGTCCTGGTGTATCTCAAACTCATGCATGGAGCCAAACGTTCATTGGAGATGATCGAAGATATCGATCACCGGTATTTTATTTCTCCGTCATTCACTTTGTGGCTCATTAATTGGGCGATTATAGGGTCGCGGCTGTGCCTCCGTTCCCTGGTCTTCGCCGTTTTGGAGATGGACGCGATTTCAAGCAATGGACGGGCGACAACTTGAAGGCCTTGATGAAAGTGTGTGCACAGTGAATTATCGTATTGGATCCAGTGTACTAATCACCTCATTGAGGTCTTTCTCACTGCTGCCGCTGGCTATATCCCATCAGCAATGGTCCGTTGCATTGCGTCATTCATGGATGCCTGTTATATTGCCCGCTGGAATGCCATTGATTTGCCATCTCTCAAATGCTTTCAGGACCACGTCCAGACTTTTCATCAACTACGTGATGTCTTTATTGAGGCTGGGGTTCGCGTGGAAATATCTTTTCCACACCAACATGCCTTGTCCCACTTTTATCACGCCATTCACCAATTCAGCTCCCCTAATGGCCTCTGTTCATCAATCACAGAGTCAAAGCACATTCTCGCCACCAAAGACACTTGGCGAAGATCCAGCAAAAACAACCCAATGGGTCAGATGGTCAGGACAATACAACGGATGGACAAGATGTTGGTGCTTCGACGGTGCTTTGAGGAGGGCGGGATGCTGGACGGTTTCGCTTTTTCACCAAAGTTTGGCAATACTACAAACGACATGTCGCATATGCCGATGGACGACTCAGAGGAACATGAAAATGAAGATGAGGCAATCGTTTCTGGTGGAGCTGAAGATGTGAGTGAGTTTGATGTTAAACTCGCAACCAAAACTCATGTGTGTATACACACACGTCTGGTACACTAGTACTATATATTAACTTCTCGAACTCTCAGAATGCGGTTACCCATCGCGGCTCCATGCCCTTGCGGCGCACATCAAGCAGCCCGAATTCCCACTCGTTTTTGCCAAGTTTCTCTACAAGTCCGCCCACCCAGATGAGCATCTTGCTCCGTCAATGCTCGAGGAGTGCCCAGTGTTCGAGGGCGCATTCAAGGTCCACCATTCCGCCGTCACCACGTTTTACGCTCCCAGTGATCTTTCTGGATTGGGGGGGTTGCGTCGTGAACAGATTCGATCAACACCATGCTTCTTTGGCCACCCCCGTTGCGACACCATTTTCGTTGTCACCGATGACTCACATCCTGGCATGGAGGGCATGGAAATCGGACACGTACAACTATTCTTCTCATTCCACTATTGACGCAAGGACTATCAATGTGCACTCATCAACTGGTTTGTTCATGATCATGAACATGACCCAGACACAGGCATGTGGATCGTGAAGCCAGAACATGACTGCCATGGCAAGCTGACGCTCGAGGTCATCGATATCGACTCAATTGCTTGGGCAGTGCATCTTTTACCAATATTTTGTGACTCATGAGTACCAGAGGATTTCAGCTACCACCACGCATTGGACACGTATCAATCGTTCTTCGTCAACCATTATGTTGACCATCATGCTCACGAGTTTATTGGCAGACAGTAGATCTTAGTATTTTGCAGCATGTAATGTCGTTACGTCTTAGTTTGGTCTTTCTGTGCAAACATTAGGTTGCATGAGTAGGTTTCTGGGTTTCTGGGTTTCAGGTTTCTCAAAACCGAGAAAACTGTGAAAAACTGTGAAAACGCGTGATACTCAGGATACCTAAATGCCAAATTACTGATGCTATTACAGCTTGTGCACGTGTTACAGCTTGTGCACACATTTGAAGATTCGAAGATTTTAGTACTTTCTCCGTAGCTATTCTTCTCAAATAAAAAACAGTAAATAGTGTAGGTTCCATGGATATGAGATCATATATAAAAAGGGAAATCAGTCCAAATCAACGACTACAAAAAAATCATAATTCCAATGTATTGGTCTCACATAGGCATCCTCACCCCCAGACCTCGATAACTGCAGCACTTCCACACAAATATTTTTAGCAGATTCTATAGAACAGTTCTAAATTACTATGTATCTCAAGTTTAGAGTCAGTATTCTACGGTGATTGAGCTACAGAACTAAAACTCACCAAAAGTGACCTTGGCCGTGACTGATTTCGCATTCCTCTTTCGGTCATGGCCGGCATCTCGGCATGGCATCTACACATGCATTACACACTCAAGAAGATTGAAGAACGCGCCGCAAAATGAAAGCTAGCAAATGAAAAGGAAGAAAGGATTCAGCAAGCTCTGCAGGCCATCAACGAAAATACCTTCAAGACTGTTTCTGCAGCTGCATGCCACTTCTGTTACGCTCAGACCCTGCTCAAAGCCACAAACAGCACAAGTGTCTCCATGAACACTGGAAGAACTGCCATGATTACCCAGAGGCGCATACCTGGGAGGCACGTGATCAAAAGGACATTGAAGAAGAAGAGGCCATACACGCACTCGTAGTGGCAGAAGATGACAGCTACCTAGCCTATGATGAGGTGTACAGAGTCCGCCAGCTCGTGAGTAATATGATAACTTGCGGTAGATCCCCAGATGCTGGCAGGAAGGTTATCACAGGACGGATGAGGGTCACGTGACACTGTCATGTGACAAAGTCCCAGGTAATGGAGCTGACCTAATCGATAAGTCACGGGACTTGCGGTGTAGAAGGATTGTCCCAGGTCACAGTACGTATCTGACCTAACCCATAACTCAGGGGACGTTGGAAGAAGCCAGTGGAACTTGGTGGAAGACAGTTGTGTCCCAAAGACAACCAACGACGACAGATTGCGATTGCATGGTGTAAGACCAGCGGCTTGATGTTGGAACGGACTCCAGTGGGCCGTGGCTTGATGTTGGACAGTATTCCAGCAGGCCGGGTTTGATCCCCTTTCAGGTATGTGTTCAAGATGGATTAGTCCAAGGAGCGCCTGTGTTAGCGCCAAGCCATTTGCTTATTGATGCATTATTATGGCCGACTGTTGTTTCCCCTTATGCTTACCATTGTGATTGGTGATTGGTGATTGCTTAGTGTTGCTTAGTCGTGCACTTACTCATGCCTACCATTATGCTTACTGATGTGATTAGACATTCGCTTATTGATGTGTGAGTAATCCTTTGTGATCCTTACTCATACTATATGTGTCGGCTTCATATACTGATGGACACTTACTATAAATACTATACAAGTTGCGCTATGGTTCACTAGCTTAGTTGTCTTGAAATCCACCTGTACTCTTCTCAGGAAGTTCAGACAGTCTTATAGCAGAGTCATTGTTCTTTGTGACTATCTTGTTGCCAACTTAAGTGTTAGGTGTTGCCACCTTGTAACGAACCTCAAGCTAGGCGGTCTTAGGGGATCTTTTGGTTATTTGCCCCTTTACAAGTTATTCAAGTCGTTCCTGAGTTCAGAAGCCGTGCGCTTTGCTCAGTGCTGAAGCAAGGAAGACCCATCGGATCCAAGTCGGATCAACGTTCAGTGGAAACGTTACAACTTCGACATGTTGCGCTTCATTCTTGCCTGCCAAGTACAGCATCACACTGGCCCTTACCTCAACTGCCAGGAGAAGAATTGATTACTTACTTCTGCACAGGAACAGGTCCTAGTCGAATGGATGAGACATTTGGCAGATGGAGGGGAACCCCTCTCCAAGCAGGTTGTTCATGCAAAGGTTGCAGACCTAAGCGAGATACTTCAGACGCGGACAAGGGAGACCAGAAAAGTCCACTTACCATCGAAGGTCTGGATATATCGCTTCCTGGTGCAACATCCAGAATTATTGCTGAGGCAACCAACGGGGCTTGATGGCGTGTGTGCGCGCAATTTCAATCCTAACGTGGTTCGCGAGCATTTTCAGATCCTCAGCAATCTTTTGGAGAAATTTGACGTACCACTCAAAAATATGTATAACATGGACAAAAAGGGTATTCAGCTTGGTGGCAGCCGCAAACTTGACGGAACAAAGTATATCTATTCAAAGGATCAAAGTATTTGTTTGAAGACACAAAACGCGAACCTTGAACTCGTTACCACAATTGAATGTGTGGCCATGGATGGTTCAAACATCAAACCAGGCTTTGTTTTTAGTGGTTAAAACACCTTGCATGAGGAATACTTTGAAGAGGACAGAATAATGTGAGCGATTTCACTGTGGTGAGGATATTGCCCACTCACCATATCTGCAGGGTTGGTCTGTCTGAGAAGGGATGGACAAATAATTACATTTCTGCCCAGTGGTTCGACAGGTGCTTTGTCCCACAAGCAAAGGCAAGGAACGTTACCGGAAAAACGATCCTTCTGATTTATGATGGGCATCAATCACATGAAACGATTGAGCTGCGCAAGTTGGCTTTGGAGCACAGAATTGAGCTCTACTGCCTCCCCCCCCACACATCACATCGGCTCCAACCCCTAGACGTTGGGGTATTCAGACCTCTGCAGCGGGCGTGGCAAAATCGCTGCATAATTGTGATTGATGAGACCGGTGAGGGAATCGGACGGCAGCATGTCATAAAACAATACATGCTTGCCCGAGCTGTGGCCTTCAAGGAATCAACCGTACTTTCTGCATGGAAAAAGAGCAGGATGTCACCTTTGAACCCAGAGGTTTTCACGCAGAGGGATTTTGGCCCAAGCTTTGCAACATCGATCAAACCCATCTTCCCAGCATCTTTTCAGCTCTTGCTTGATGAAGGCCCGGAATCTGGGGATGGTGTTGCTGAAGGGGATGAAGATGATGATGATATAATATTTGTCCACAGGGACTGGACCCCTGAAAGCAGCAGCGGAGTGGCAGGTGACATTGGGGCAAGTGAAGATCATGAAGGGCGTAACAACTTGCCAATTTTGGCTGAAGCAGTCACAAACCACGTTCGCGAAGACGTCTCCCTCCCTCAGCCTTCCCCCTCTGAATCCACCATCTCCCCTCCAAGTGCTCCCCCACTTAATCAAGAACTAGTTCTCAATGTCTCAGACCCACGTTGTGTTCCATCTGAAGAAGGAGGAGAGTCCCCCGCCAGTCAGCTTGGGAATCGATGTCACCGTGCAGAGACATCTCCCATCTCGCACGCCTTAACTCCTCATGTCTCACCTCACCAGACCCACTCTCTGTCACGGTCGCATCACATTCAGCATCACGATCTTCAGCAACACTCCAACCTGACTGGAGCAAGTCAGTCGAGGAACAACTTGCAGATGCAGAGCGAAGCAACCAGCAGCTGAGGCACGAGATCGATGAACTCAAGACACACTGTTATTTCACCGGAAGCTCCGTCAAGCACCTTCAGAAGCAGGTTAACACAAAGCAAACTTGGAAAGGTGCCTCGATTCATGCAAAGAACATCAATGTTGATGCCAGAGTCCTGACATCGGAGGAAGGCCGCCTTGAGGTTCAACAACTCCGAGAAGAGGCCACAGAGAAGGCGTGGCTCCAGATTGAAGCTCTCGCCCGGAAAGCCACAGAGGACCAGGCACAACGCAAGCGGAGGGCAGACATCTCATGCGTTTTCACAGGGCCACTCAACAAGGCAAGGCAAAAGGAATATCTACAAGACATTGCCATTGCTCTTTCATTGCTGGACAGTGGAAAGAAGGACGACATTTATAGCAGGATTATGGAGGAGTTCAAGGAGAACCCCAACTGGAGGTCAGAGCCCCGTTTTGAGGGGTTGTTCAATTCACGCCAAAATCGTGCCTGCCTTGGGGATGTGCCCGTTGCTGGGCCATCCACCATTCCACCCCTTCAACCTGGCGTTCAGCCCACCTCAAAGTACCTTTTTACATTTTCATACCCTCATACACACTCATAGTTGCGTACATACTTGTTTTGTTGCTTTCCAATGTCAGATGTGCATTTTGCGTGCAGACAGTTGCCACAAATGCCAAAATGCCGACACTTAATCAGTGTGACAAAAGTGTGACAAAAGTGTGCAAGAGGTGATACAATTTTGAATGTCGACTGCCTTTCGAAAGACCACAGAAGCCAGGGAAATAAAAATACTATGACATCTGGTGTATATTTTTCTGTTACTATGTACAATTTGAAGTAGCTACATTGAGTTGTTGAAGATACAAAAAAAGATTATTGATTTCCGAGCGAAAGGTGTAATAGGATAGTACACTGATACTGTAGAAATCACATTCGTCGAAAAATGCATTGTTTTGGATTGTCATAGTTACCGGTTACCCACGTGTCCTGCATATGCTAACACTAACTTACAGAAGTCAACTCTTGTTGGTCGCTAAGTGGGTTAAAAGACACACCACCTGAGTGTGTACTTCTTTTATGTTTGAGGAATGTTGAGGCCTTGATGAGGGCATTGTAGAGTGGCACCATAGCGCGAATGAATTCGCGGACTTGGAGAAATAGGAATGGTCACAATAGGAAAAGAGATCCCGCATACACCAATCAACTGTTGAAACAACAAGCCGTCAAGTGGTCCAGGTTTTGCCGTGAGAAGTCTGGAGGCCATATGGAAATGGAATAACAAATAGAGAGTACAGTAATATGACATTGTCTCTTTTTTTTTTTTTTTGGACAAACCTTGGCATGGGTCCAGAGATAGCACCCTAACCCTTTGGCAACCCCATAAGAGACCCCGATACTGCTCTCCAGTTAGGATTACTTGGGGGTCTGGGACCTTGGGATCATTGGGTAACCTAACAGCTCCCCACACCTCAAGCGGTTGACACAACCAGCCGGTACACTGGTTGTGCCTCCAGGGGAAATGCAGTTTACGCACACCTTGTTCTCCTCCAGCTTCGGCCTGGGACATCACCAGCCGTATTCCCAGATATAGCCCCAAGTGTGCCTTGGCCATCTTCGGATCCCTTGGTAGTGTGGGACTCAACCCTTAGGTAATACCCACTAAAACCCCCTTTGTGCATGTATCCAGGTACCTTATTTGATGTCAATATGACTTTATATGGTGCTCTGCATTCTTCTCACCCCTTTAGGGTGTGGCAGTACACCGCTTCGCAGACCCCGCAGGCGCTACTTGGTGATCCCCTGCCACAGGTGAGTCCTTAAGACCCGCATCATGTGACTAATATATATGGCAACTCGGCTGACAAATCTTTGCCTCTGGGGTGGGTTGAACCGGTGCACTTTTTTCCGGCAACGTTGGCCCATTGGCTGGGACAGGCAGCTTCGTGGATCTTAATCCACTACACCATCCCGCCCCTTTTAATATGACATTGTCAAACCACCTGACGTCGCCATGGTTGAATTCCAGGAGCAGATGCGACCTCACCCTCACTTTGACGCGGTCCGGGCGTAGAGTCATCCACGCCAGCTTCGCCGACATCGGTATCATCACACCGCATGTCTCCAAGGCAGATGCACACTGTAAATGCGGCATCCTCAGACGACATAGGCTCTCCAACGCTATTCTCAAGGCTATTCTGGCTGGGCACAAGGCGGCTCCGGCACGCTCTCTCAGAGAACAAGGAGACCCCAGCTATCCTTTCACAGAGTGGAGTGGCACTTTTCATGGACGATGGGAAAGATTGGAAGCACGATTCTAACAGCAACGCCTGACATGTATGTCCCCATTGTCGACCTGAAAAAGGCTCAGCAACGTTGTACAGATCGGAGACGAAGCAGAGATACGTGCAGTTACTCTGCAGGTGCTTCATGGGTGAGCAAATCATCTGTACGTCCTTCTTGTGAATCGGCGTGAGTGTGTACTCCAACGAGCACATCCCAACTGCCCTAGTTCTGCGTTCTTCGAATGGAGGGCTACATGAAGTCGTACGTCTTTTTCCCAGCCGCGATCTTCCGTCTCGGGAAAGGGTCCTTCCTGTCCGCGTTGCTCTTATCCGTTTCGTGATACGGGTCGCGCTCGAGTACAAAAATGCCGTCCATGTCGCGGAGGGCCCCAACGTCTCCTATACGGTGCGCTGTCTTTCCTGGTCCCATACTCACATCAATGTGGACGAAATTCCGATGGTGTCATTACTATCTTCTTAGATACTCCTAGAAGGCCTCGTCGGCCTTTCATTTACACGCATACAAAGCCACGGATCCGCGTAGGCAAGCCTGTATGCGAGACACTCCCTCGCTGTCAGTACGCTCACGTTATAAGGCACATCATGACCATTTTCGCCTGCCTCCTAAGAGGCAGTGGAAATATGGAAGATGCCAAGACATGATATAGCATCTCCGTTAGTGTGGCGATAGTGTTATGTCCCGAAGAGCTCACACCGGAGGAGGGATATGCGATGGTGCGATGCGAGGTGAGCTAAACATCCCCCCTAGTACCCTTCCATGTAAGCCTAAGCCACGTTTCACAACAGGGAGATAGCAGGAATACGGGGACGGAGCGTGGACCATCAGAAAGACACGTGCAGTGGGTGCGTCACACGAGCCCAGAACACACTTGATTCCTCTCCCACTGGAACGCAGCATTCCAGCCGACGATGACAACCCCGAACCGCAACTGACAAACGACGATATCAGGGCACTTCCCATGATTGGCGATGTCAACATATTTTTCAAGCATCACCGCCGATGACTCCAGCTTTGGGGTCGAGTGTGAGATCATGATGACCGGTGTGTACTCCACCGTGCCTACCACTTCTCCCTAAGTTACATGTAGACTGTGAACTCTTGCAGAGCCCGCGTACATTCCTGTCCTGCCCTACGTGCCTGACACCCTCGGCGTCCGTCCGGAGTCTTTCGTGGTGCAAGTCGGTGCGAACAACGCACGCAGCACCAAGCAATTTTCCACCCTCGGTCTAAGTGTTTGGACGAGGTCAAGAACTCTGGGTCGTCGATCCAGGTGAAATGAGCTGGCTAGTTGGGCAGGTGCGAGAGTGCCCATGAGCACTTGGCGTCCAGTTGATATTTGGAAGGTAGTCGATCAGCGCTCTTATATCTTCTCCCTTCCCCCTCCATTCTTTCCTGTGGTGCGTTGATGGGGACTGCTTTTACAACTGTCAATTACGATCGCTCAGAGGCGCACCTCCAAGGAAGGATACGGAGCGGCTCGAGATTCATGCATGAAAGCAAGGGAGAACGTTGACGTCTGCGGCAGGGTACACGTTGAGCACGAGCGCGCGGCGAGGGGACTAGAAGTGGTCGGCCTGTCAAACATAAGAATAGATCTCGATGAGTCCATTATCGTTTCGTAAGGATGTACATATCGCTACGAATGTAGCCTCGAGTAATATTGCTTGTCAACGTGTATCGTTGTCTTGTGAGTGCTATGGCAAAATGATGACCAGAATGGCACTGGAATATAGAATACGAAACCTGAACTACGACACTTCCCTTCTTGCTTCCCTTATCTCCTCTTCGTAGGACTCCACTATCTCTTCGAATTCCGCTTTCGTATTGACGAAGAACACAGGGCGACCAGAGTCCCTGCGAGTGGAGCTAAACTTGTGAACGGACCACTGTGGTTGTCCCTCTAAGCAAAGCATATCAAGGGCTGGCAACAATTCCGCGGGAACTATTACCCTAGCGCTGTCTTTGAGAGTATGTGAAACGTGCACTGAAAATTGCTCCGGCACAAACAACGTCCGTACGGAGGGGAATTTGGTCAGGAGTTGCAGCCATTCGATATCGACCATATCTTCTGGCACGGGTGTGGTCGCGTAGTAATTAATGGTTACACCGACCGCATAGGTGGATACAATGGATATCTGACTGAGCACCTGAGCTAGGTGTGAAACCTGCCAGTCTATCCCTTCGCATCTGATGCAAACCGCCATACGATGAGTAGAAAAATTGACGGAGTCGAGTTTATCGCTGGTGTGGCGGGTCGTGAAGAAGATGAAGTTATCGTAAAACTGTACAGAGAAATCCATAGGCCGCTTGAAGGCTTCTGAACGATCGATAAAGCTAGAAAGTTGAGGCACTTCGAAGTCTAAAAGCTGATTAAAGTAAGTCATGACGATATTGTCAAGTCGAGGGGCGTCGATTCGTGCCACAAAGTCCTCCAAATACTCGCGAAGACCGTGCAACTCGAAATATGTGAGAGCGGGAAGGACTGTCCGTGTTGCGGGAGGAAGGCGTATCCGATTGGGGCGTGGATTCGGCGATCGAAATCCAATTTCAAGATCTCTGAGCCTGGTCAACGTGGCCAGACCTGCGACCATCGCCTCGGGAGAAATGTAACCGGTCTGGGGTATATTGTAAAGTGTGAGTGCGACGAGGTCAGTGGCGGACGGAAGAAGAAGTGGCAATGCTGGAAAGGGAATGCCGTATAAATCGAGTTCTTGTAAACGCGGGGCAGATCTTCCCAAGAATTCACTGGGAAAGATAGGGATGTCGCTCTCTTCCGATGAAAGATGAAGGTGTGTCAGCGCCGGAAATGGCTCCTGCATCACGATGGGTATCCTTCCCAACTGTGCGCCCGATAAACCAGATAGTTCGAATCTGCATACGCGACTGGTGTTCTCGAGTGCCGCAATCATGTTGTCATCTTCAGCGGGTTTCTCATCCACATCCTCATATCTAATAACGATAGGAAAGGTTGGCCAGATATCCAGTCTCTTCCTGACAGGAGTCCCATTTGTGCAGAGAATCTGGAGATTGAGACGATGTGGGGATGCGAATATGACTTGTCGCCACCTATGGCAGACGTGCACCAGTATGTGCCATTCCCATACGGGTCTCCTGAGGTTTCCATGTTCATATTCAATACAATGATTCCATCGACGGAAGTCAAATATTTCGAGCAAGACATCGTCCGGAAGCACCTTGATCATTGGTGTTCCTTGGTAATGTTCGCCTGTGCGATACAAAGTCAGTACCTGCTGTGCTCGCCACCGGCATGCCGGCCTTCAGTTGAGGACATACCCAACGCGCAGGACAAAGCGCAAAAATTCTTTTGCTTCTTGCAGTGACCTCGAACAACGTTCAAACTGTCATAGGGGCCATTTGAGGGGCCGTACGAAGGCAAATCATGTTGCAGGGAGAGCGCCACTGGATCAATGCTATTCGGTGCTTAGCGGTGAGCGCTCAGATATGCGGTCAATGTGGGCACTGGACACACCTGGGAGAACCTATTGATAGGAGCGGCTCTGCCCGTGCAAAACTCGGCAGAGAGACCAGAAACGAGCTACTAGTCGCGCTACTAGTAGTCGGGGATTCGCGATGAGAGGCACTTGGAGCTCAGTCAATGTCATTAAGCCTGGACATTCGATAGACACACCTCGGAGTGCTCATTGTTTGTGTGGATATTGAGTTAAGGTCAGTTGGGTGGGTAAAGCGGCTGCTCGTAATCTCGGTTACAGGGCAAGCTCTGTGAGCGCCATGCCTCATTGAGGCCTCCCCTCATCGATGAAGCTGTGCACAACGTGTCAATAACACCGCCACATCAGATACGACGCCGACATAGCAAACCAAGCTCAAGGAATAGACTACTCATAGAGAGCTATACACAAGTACTCGCTTACACATTGTGCAGCTCAGGGTGCGAATACAGTCGCCCCAAACGGCTGTAACGACTCTCATTTCTCTGCGCCTTTCCTGTGGTACAGTACGTGAAAGAATATAAGTACAACATACGACCGTAACTGTTATCTGTGAAAGCTCTCAGGCGTAGTTATACGACTACCCTACACGAGAGTCTCCCAACTTACAGTTTCCAATGCATGGTGTATCCAAAGCAGCGTGAATAGACTTGTCCGCCCTATGTCAATCGACCTGGGTTTCCAACCTATTCTGTCATCCATCGTGAGCTCCAGCCGCTGCTGGCGACCCTCCGGTAGGACAAGGATTATAGCAGTAACCCATATGGAGTACCATCACAATCACGGAGGGTAGGATGGTAACTTACCCACGTGAGACCTGGTCAACTGCAATAGACTGGTGTGTCATCTTCCAGTAGCATGCGGCAAGCGAATGACACTCACATAGCCGTCACGTTGGTCTTGAACTGCATCGCGTTGACTGTGCCAATATAGTATGGCTACGGACTTGCTTCCTTTTTCGAAAGGGTCGGAATGCGTTTGAGAACGAGATAGACCCTGCAAATATAACCCCAGCCCTCCAGTCTTTCCAATCACATACAAGCTATATGGCGATGAAGTGCACGGCGACCGAGGCGGAAGCAAAGTTGACTTGAAGATAGGTCATGGATGACTATATTCCAGCTGGAGTGACTTCTGCATACACTAGCCAATGTGAAAGGGAGGGTATATGCCGACAGACCGTAGTATTGGGATGCTTTAAATCTACGACCCAGCTGGATGGATACCGAGTGGTCCCCAAGCATCAGGGGCACTTTCGCATTCGCCTCTTACCTCGTCGAATACCGCAACAGGCAGAACGACACTGAAGCGAAGGGCAGTGAGGACCGCAATTCTACGTGTGTTCTCGCGCCAATGCGTTTTAGGGAGGACTTCCATCGGGACGCCGACTGTGCCATTCATGCAGAACAGGACAAGTGCGAGAGTAGCACTGTCCACAGTCCATGGGCTCTGTTAGGGAGTAGGAAGTGGATGAGCGAGGAAAGTAACGGTCAAGTTTCAGAGCACGCACAAGCTAACATGACCTCAAACTAGACCTCAACCTTTGGGTCCTCGCAGGATTTCTTGAAAAAAATTTAGCTTTTCTAATAATGCGCAGCGCCTTCAGGTCAACTCTCGTGAGTTAGACTTCGTGGGTCTTTGCGGTCATCGGGATTACAGCGGTCGAGTGGGCGACCATGTGGGATAAAGGTGAGTTCTCAGAATCTTAATGAATACCCACTCCAGTGTATGCGCACTGTCCTTGTCTTCTTGACAGCTTCCCGTTAGATGCGTTGCTCTGGAGCCGTACAGGCCATGGCTGGTTGTGGGTGACCTCGGGGTGACCTATGCCAAATCCCAGTTCCACGGGCAGTAATGGGATCCAATGATGCTGTTGAAATCAAAGATGTTGTGACATGGACATTCTCACCAATAGGAACATGTTCATTGTCTTTGCGTATCCATAAGTCTTTTCTACGCTACAAACGTTAACGCTGGTCAAAGTCGCTGCATAGATTTAATGACATACCTCCTGAGGGCATTCTTCACTTTGTATCCTTTGAGTAATGCTGAATCTTTTGATTGGGCGACTTAAAGTGGCATTATAGCACAAATGACTTTGCGGAGAGAGTCGGAGCATGATTTCATGATCACTTCAGCCAAGGATGGTCAAAGAGTAAGCGTCAGCGCCAGTTTACGCCTGGACACGTCAACGACCCTCTTATCTTCTCTCGATGGTCACACGCGACACGGAACACGAAGTAAGAAGCCGCACAGTAGTGAGACTAGAAGGCGACATCTCATCAAACAACCTGAGTTCCGTGACAAAGCCACGTCAAAGTCCATTATCATTTCACACGAAAGTGGAGCGACAAAATATATATACACGGAATGTTAACTTGAAAATCATGCTCATGGCGAGAGCACGCACCTCAGCTAGATTGTTGTCATAAAGACTGGACCTCCCGTTCGTCAGCCATGCACAAATAGTGGGAATGGTGACTCCCGTTCCGGATCTATCCTCGGAACCATCATGTTCTCTCTGCGCACACTAGGCTTAGCTATCTGGCCTTCTGCTCATGTCTAGAGGCGCACTGCATGGCCCTTCGTCTGCCTCCACGCGCTTAAACCGACTGGCGAGGTTCGCCAAATGCAACACTCGATCACTTGAGAAGGCTGCGTTGATGGGCTTTGACCGTGCGTCTGCGGGAAAAAGAGAGAAGTAGGGTGGTCACGCGCTTGTGCGCCTCTAGCCGGCAGATGTGCGTGGAGATGGATGGGGTGGGGTGCGCCTAGACCAATGCGCTGAGCGTGGAACCTGTGACAGACTTCCATGTGAGTTTTTTTTAGCAAGGGCGGAGAGCCAGTTCGTGCGCACCGCTAACGAAGCACGTCTTCCCAACAAAAGAAACACTCCTGGCATTGTTTTTGAATGACTTAGGATCGCAATATGCCAGTAGTGAGTGGTGCCATTAGGGGTCTGAAAAGGCGATGGTTAGTCGAACAAAGAAGTTTTCTATGAGTCGCACAATGGACGATATTACACGCAATTTCTAGCTTCCTCTGCGGAGAGACATCCTCCATGCGCGTTCTTTCAGATGTTGTAATTGATTTGTCATGTCTCGTCAGTATCATGAGCGCCAGGAATGTGGGCCACCACGAATGCAAACACGGGAAAATTTATTCGATTGTCACATACTTATCGAGAGGATCCCGATATAGCAAAACAGGAGATGAGTGGGTGCCGGCACCAGCGCGCATCTTACCCTGGTCCACTCGTCGCGTTGCGTCGCATTGCTCGATACTTGCGCTCGGACTTGAGCTCAACTTTACGGTAACCGTTAAGTGGAGAGAGATGACGATTTGCTAGTGGGATATGGGACCTAGGTCTGAGAATGACCTCACGTGGCTCCTAGGCCGCTGGGACGTAAGAAAGGGCGACCAACACCCAGAGAGATAAGCGTAGTCCCTGCCGGGCCCATCTATGCCTCTCAAACACGTTATGCACGCTGGTCGTACGGTAGGTGAGTGACGCCTCTAAAAAATGGGAACGCGAGACAAATAGTACGACATGCACGTACTGCATAGGCTTCGTGTGATAGCTCATATCCACAGCTTCATTTGCTCGACGTTCGGTCTCGGTTCCGCAAACTCCATCGAAGGAAGGGCAAAACGCATGAAGCGCACGGGCAAAACGCCTGCCAGGCAACCCGACGACAAAGCCCTGTGTTGGTGGAAGTGGTTCGAAGTAAGTGGAATGGTGAAATCTTTACGACATAATACTGAAAGCTCGATTAGTTTGGCAAAACAAAAAGAGAAGGATGGAATAGAGAGCCCGGACTCACTAGTAGGGAAGGCAGAAGGAGGAAGGGAGAGGGAGAACGGCATAACTATCCGAGTCTGCCACAGACGCAAAGGGGGGAACAGGGATCTTCTTGCTGACAGAGATAGAATATAAGTTCACCGTGTCTCTATTGTTACTGTTGGAAATGACGACCTTTTCCATGAAACATTTCAGAAATCGCGACTAATCAATACGATTTATGACGCACCCTGACCCAGCTTCCCCCAGACGACAATGTTGCATAAGACCGAGTTACATCTTCAAGCGTAGGACAACATTTTATATCTGGGCTGGAGGAACTTTGAGAGACGGGTGATACTGCAAAAACCTGCGGTCGAGAAACTCCGTGGCTATGAATAAGAGGCCAGCGACCCCTCATAATTGTAGAGGTGAGCAAATGGTTCGAGCACCGTCAAGCCAACAAGTTATTGAGTCACGTGGCCGTGTTCAAGGCAACGTCTACTCTTTTTTTTTTTTTTTTGGACAAGCGATATATTAAGTGGCAGGAGATAGTAACTAAGATAACTACGGTTAGAACTCCTACTGGGGGGTCCCCTTTCTTTTTTGCGAACCTTAGAAAACTAAGTTAAGGATACCTTGTCTGAGGGCCGATCGCAGAGGGCCACCTAATATGAGTTTAACTGTGGTTAACTTAGCTACCTAACAGCCCCACTTAACGCGCTGATGCGGGTCCCGGGGGGACTCGAGAGATAAGGGGATAAAATGCTTTACGCACGCCCTCTTTGGGGCAGTGTGGGACTCAGACTTGCAACGGGGGTACCTTGAAGTTTCTACCCACTAAAAACCCTTTCCTCAAAGTAACCAGTTATCTGGATTACTGCCGTGATATGTAACACCTTTTCCCATGCGTTTTTTACTAAATTTGTGAAACCTTCTTTGCGCAGCACTTTGGTTGCTGCTATCGTGTCTTCGGATAGTCTCCTGCTGGTTGTCTTTCGCCTTGCGGCTTCGGTCACGCTTCCCGTGTGTTCTAGACCACAGATTGTCCTTTTGCATCTTAGGGATGGGATGCTACTTCTGACATTCAGATTTTAGTGGGCCTCGTGGCCCCGACATTGGGGGTTGGGGTCTCAGGTGGGTTTCTTGTGCGGCGGCCATCTCAGTGGTTGGGTGTCTTTATGGTGCGCACCCCACAACCAATTTTTTCCCAAAGGTTATTTCGGGCCAGTTGTTTGCTTTGTGTGGCCAGGTTTTCTTGACTGGAGATTATATATGTTGTAGTGTTCAGTGTGAGTACTATTCCGTTAATCTGTGACTCCTTGACTCATTGTTTTCGCAATTTCTTCAGGCTGCCCTATGTAGTCTTTGATGTTCAGCCAGTGTCTTCCTGAACTTGTGCGTGCCGTGGGTCATTTTGTGGAAGAGTCGTTGGATCTTCAAGTGTATTGGGCATGAACGTATGCCAGTGTATATCCATCTCGATACATTGGTCTGGTGTTACTGGCGGTTTCTTCCGGGTCTTCTCTGATCCTTTTAGGTTTCGTTTGGTCTCCTTTATCCCTCTACACGCGATCACTTGGGTTTACCTAGAGAGCTACGCTCCTAGAATGTTAAAGTGTTTTCTAGCACTACGGCTACTATTAATCCAACTTGATCTGTTTCAGTCAGGCTTGGGAACTTCGGAGCTTTGTTGGGTGGATTCTTTTCTGATAGCCCGATGCCAGCACCGCCATCCACGTTTTGCTTTACATTGGTTGATGCAGGATCCATTCATCTGCATTGTCGTGCGTTCCTTGCGCATTCCTCTGGGATCATTATCATTATACCTTGGTCTGCCGTTGTCTTACTGCTGGTATGTTAGAACGTATCTTTCGGGGGTTATGGAGGTTCTCAGTCAGTCCGCCAGGTACCATTGTTTTTCAATTGAGTACTTTGCAAGTTGGCGCGTCTGTTTCCTCAGTCATAAGAGCAGTCAGCGCAGCAGTGGTTGTAGGCTGGTGTGTGTGCGCCTTCTTTCCGTGTTGATAGTGTGCTGTGGACCTGCAGTTTACTGGATTGGCATCGCGGTTGAGGGTTCTGGGTTCTGAGGGCTTGTCTTCTCATGTTTGACCCGCACCCATGGAGATGGACCAGGTGTGTAGTAAGTTATAGTGGTACAAGCTCTTATAAGAGCCTAGATTTTTAACTGGTTTCCGATGAACTCCTTATGCGTTGTAGTACAGTACAGTACAGGGATAAGTCCTCCCAATCCTATGTTGTAGGGGTACAGCACAATGTTTTGATGTGGTGCGCTACATGGTGTTGGGTTCTTAGGTGATACAGGTTGATGGTTAGTGGGTGTTTCATATGCGACGGTGTACAATCATTCTGGAGAGCGCTGGACAGTGGCGGTGGACAGTGTTGTGGGGCTTTGTCTTCTAGTGTGCTATTGTCTCTTAGGAAGGAATCCGACCTTACATCACCCTTGTTACAGTACAGTGGGTTGTGGGATACTGAGATTACAGGGGTATGTGTTGGGGGTATACATATTGTACATGAGCATATATGGCTGGTGTGCATATGGTTGTGGACGGTGGGATGATGTCAATGTGTTGGGTGGCGCAGGTCGCTTGCATGTCGGCGGGATGGAGGGTAGAGGCTAGTGTATTCTCGGTCCACTGGGCCTTCTGTTTGGTATGCAAGTCCTGTCAAAATGTGGTGTGTCTGCACTAGCTTCGGGTGCGTGTCTGCTTGCGTATTCAGTCAGGATTTCTCAGCGGTACTGTGCTTGCACTATTGGTGGTTGTTGTCCTTTCTCTTTGTTGATGTTTACTCAGGGGGTTGCTTTTCGGTTCAAAGTTGGGTCATGTGATCACACTCTTAGGAGGGGGGGTGCGTCTAGTTGGGTTGAGTGTGTGGGATTGAGTGTTCATTCGGTGCCCAGTGACGTGCTGCATTGCATGGTTTTGTGTGAGGAGAGTTTGTGGCCTTTGTGGGTAGTGTGCGTCTCACTTTGAGAGGTTGTTGCGGTTTTTCAACCTGGTCTTTGCTACTTTTTTCGTGTTTTTTTGGGGGGATTGTATGCGTCCAGGGGATATTACCCTGGTTTGGGGGGTCGGTGGTGTCTCCGTGGGCACACGGTATGTTTTGGTTATGTGTCTGTGCCCATCCTTGCCCACGCTTTGCGTGGGAACACCTTACCACCGTGGTGGTTGCGGTTCAAGGTCCCCCGGCAACGTCTACTCACCCTCACATTGACGCGGTTCGCCGTCTAGGCATAAAGGTCGTCCGGGCGGCTTCGCCGATGTCGACCCCATCACCTCGCATATTCACGATGCAGAAATCACTGCACTTCCGCCATCCTCTCCGACGGTGCGCTGTCCAATGCTATACTGGCCGGACTCAAGGCGAGCGTCGCAGAGGATAAGAAGGCTCCGGCCATCCTTTGGCGCACGAGTGGAGTGGAGGCTTTCATGGACGATGGGAAGGAGAGGAAGCACAATTTTATTAGCAAAGTCTGCAATTAACGTGCGCATTGTCTTGGACTGGTGTTCTGCAAGAAGCTCATCTCCGTTGTACAGGACGAAGGCGAAGCAGAAATGCGTGCGATTACTCCGCAGATGCCCCATCATGAAGTGGGTCATTTGTACGTCATTCTTGTGAATTGGCGTGGGTATACACTCAAACGAACACATCGCAGCTGCCTAGGATTCGCCGTGCTTTGGACGAGGGCTACACGGAATCGTACATCATTCACCCCACTGCGATCATCGGCCCTGGGACAGGGCCCGTCCCATCCGCGTCGCTTTTCCTCCATTTCATGATACAGGTCGCACTCGGTTTGACAAGGCAGTCTATGTCGGGGAATGCTCCAAGATCTTCTATACAGTATGTAGTCCCTCTAGATCCCCATACTCGCATCGATGTGGGAAACATGCTGATAATGTAATTGCGGTCTTCTCGGTTCCTCCTAGAAGACCTCTTCGACCTCTTATTTGCACGCATACAAAGCCACGACGACGCCAAGGCAAGCCCATACTCAAGGAACTACTTCGTCAGCATGCTCATATCATTGAGGCTCATCACGGCCATTTTCGCCTGCGTCCTGAAGAACAACGGGAAGCTGGAAGAAGCCACGACATATGGGCACCTCATTGGCTGAAGTTCCCCCTCTGCGTGTGTTGGCGATGGTGCAATGCCCCGAAGAGCTCGCACTGGAGGAGGAATATGCAATTAAATGTGAGCCGACATTTCCCTCTTGTACCCATCCGTGAAGGCTTAACCCCGCATCTGAACAGGAAGCTGCCAGGCAGAAGAGGCCAGTGCGTGGACAATCAGAATGACACGTGCAGTGGGTGCCTAACACGAGCCCCAGAAATTCCCTTCATTGCTTGCCCAAGTGGAACGCAGCATTCTAGCCAATTATGACAACCCCAATGCATCAATCAAAAACGATGATATAGGCACGCCCATCATTGGCGATGTCGACCCCTTTTTCAAGCATGACCACGACAACCCGTCGAGTGTGTGGTCATGATATCTGGTGCGTGCTCCACATTATCCACCACTTCTTCCGGCGCCCGACTGCGACCTCAGGCAGAGCCCATGTACCGTTGGACAACGCACGCACATGCGGCTCTCACGATCCTTATGACCTACACACGCGATGCACTCGGCATCACTCCGGAGTCTTACATGGTGCGCACAACGCACGCTGCATCACACATTTTTCTACCCTCGGTCTCCGTGTCGTTCAGACTGTCGCGGTGTTCGACGAGGTCAAGAACCGGGTCGTCGATACTGGTGAAATGAGCTGGCTAGTGGGCAGGTGCGAGAGTACCCATGACACTTGGAGTCCCGTTGATATTCGGAAGGTAGTCGATCAGCTCTGTTGATATCTTCTCCCTTCCCCTTCCATTCTTTCCTGTGGAGCGTGGATGGAAACAAACTGCTGTACAACTGCGAAATACGATCGCTCAGAGGTACACCTCCAAGGAAGAATACAGAGCGGCTCGCGACTCATGCATGAAAGCAAGGAGAACGTTGACGTCTGCAGCAAGGTACACGTTGAGCACGAGCACGCGGTGGTGGAACTGGATGTGATCGGCTGGTGAAACATAAGAATAGGTCTCGATGAGTCCATTATCATTTCGTAAGGATGTACATATCGCTACGAATGTAGCCTCGAGTAATCTTGCTTGTCGACGTGTATCGTTGTCTCGTGAGTGCTACGACAGAATGATAACCAGAATGGCACTGGGATATAGAATACGCAACCTGAACTACGACACTTCCCTTATATCCTCTTCGTAGGACTCCAGTCTCTCTTCGAATTCCCTCTCCGTATTTACGAAAGTCACAGGGCGACCAGAGTCCCTGCGAGTAGAGCTAAACTTGTGAACGGACGACTCTGGCTGTCCCTCTAAGCAAAGAATATCAAGGGCTGGCAACAATTCCGCGGGAACCATTACCCCAGCGCTGTCTTCGAGAGCACGGGAAGTGTGCGCTGCAAATTGCTCCGGCACAAACAACGTCCGTACACAGGGGAATTGGCTCAGGAGTTGCAGCCATTCGATATCGACCACATCTTCTGGCTTGGGTGTGATCGAGTGTCGACAAATGGTTAGATCGACCGCATAGGTGGGTACAACGGATATCTGACTGAGCGTCTGAGCTAGGTGTGAAACCTGCCAGTCTATCCCCTCGCAGCTGATCCAAACCCCCATACAAATAGAAAATTTGACGGAGTCCGGTTTATCGCCGGTGTGACGAGCCATAAAGATGGCGTCCCTGTAAAAGCGTACAGTGCAATCCATAGGCCGCTTGAAGGCTTCCGATCGATCGGTGAATCTGGAAAGTTGAGGAATTTCGAAGTCAAAAAGCTGATTAAAGTAATTTATGTCGATATCGTCAAGTCGAGGGGCGTCGATTCGTGCCGCGAAGACCTCCAAATACTCGCGAAGACCGTGGAACGCGAAATATGTGAGAGCGGGAAGAACTGTCCGTGTTGCTGGAGGAAGGCGTATCCGATTGGGGCGTGGATTCGGCGATCGAAATCCAATGGAAAGATCTCGGAGCCTGGTCAACGTGACCAGACCTGCGACCATCGCCTCGGGAGAAATGTAGCCAGTCTGGGGTATATCGTAAAGTGTGAGTGCGACAAGGTCACTGGCGGACGGAAGTAGAACTGGCAATGCTGGAAAGGGAATGCCGTCGAACAAGAGTTGCTGTAAACGCGGGGCAGATCGTCCCAAGAATTCACTGGGAAGGGCTGGGACATTGTCACCATACGACATAAGACAAAGGCGGGTCAGCGCCGGAAATGGCTCCTGCATCACGATGGCTATCCTTCCCAACTGTGGGCCCGATAAACGAAATAGTTCGACTTTGCATACGCGACCGGTGTTCTGGAGTGCCGCGATGGTGTTGTCTTCATCACTGGGTTTCTTATCCACACCCCAAAATCTAATCATGATAGGAAAGGTTGGCCAGATATCCAGTCTCTGCCTGACAGGAGTCCCGTTTGTGCAGAAAATCTGGAGATTGAGACGATGTGGGGATGCGAATATGACTTGTCGCCACCTATGGCAGACGTGCACTAGTATGTGCCACTCCCATATGGGTCTCTCATCATTATAACTTTTAATAAGATAGTCCCATCGACGGAAGTCAAATATTTCGAGCAAGACATCGTCCGGAAGCACATTGATCGTTGGTGTTCCTCGGTAAGGTTTGGCTGTGCGATACAAAGTCAGTACTCGCTGCGCTCGCCACCGGCATGCCGAACTTCAGTTGAGGACATACCCAACGCGCAGGACAAAGCGCAATTTTTTTTTGCTTCTTGCGGTGACCTCGAACAACGTTCAAACTGTCATAGTGGCCATTTGAGGTGCTGCAAGGAGGCAAATCATGCTGCAGGGAGAGTGGATGAATGCTAATCGGTGATCAGCGGTGAGTACTGTGAGTACTCAGATACTATGCAATAAACGTTGGCACTGGACACACCTGGGAGAACCTATTGATAGGAGAAGCTCTGCAAAACTCGGCGGAGAGACTGGACATGAACTACTAGGGGTGCTATCACTAGTCGGGGATTCGCAATGAGAGACACTTAGAGCTCAGTCAATGTCATTTAGCCTGGAAATTCGATAGACACACCTCGGAGTGCTCATCGTTTGTGTGGATAATGAGTTGAGGTCAGTTGGGTGGGTAAAGCGGCTGCTCGTATTCTCGGTTACAGGGCAAGCTAGTAGGTGAGCGCCATGATGCCTCGTTGAGGCCTCCCCTCATCGATGAAGCTGTGCATAACGTGTCAATAACACCGCCACATCAGAGACAACGCCGACATAGCAAAACCAAGTCCAAGGAATAGACTACTCATAGAGAGCTATCCACAAGTACTCGTTCACACATTCTGCAGCTCAGGGTGCGAATACAGTCGACCCAAACGGCTGTAACTGTAGAAATGAGGTTATCAATCGCTCGGACTGACGGACCGTTTAGTTTATTAGTAGCACGTGTTTTCTTAAAATGTCATTCGCATTTGTAGTACTTACAGAAGTGGACCAACGACTACCGCATATGTAGCTAAAGTGCAGAGTCTCGAAGAACTGTACAGTAGATAAAATACCTTAAAAGACTTCCAGTAGACGTAAGAACACCTCAGTCTAATACGACCTGACTGAGGTGAGTAGTTAAATAACTTTCTCTTATCATGTAGCTTTCCGCTTACGCATACTTAGTGTACGACTACGTCGTACTGTTCTAGGTACTTGATGCCGCATATATTTAGTCTAATACGACCTGACTGAGTGTACGACTACGTCGTACTGTTCTAGCTGCCCGCCATTACGAAGTCTAACCGTAAGAAGTCTTCCAAGGCCAAACCTAGTCCCCTTCCAGATCTTCCTCAGCCTTCAGCATCGTCATCTTCGTCTCCACCGGACCAATCGATGAGCTCCAAAGCGCAAAAGTAACGACTCTCATTTCTTTACACGTTTCCTCTGGTACAGTACGTGAAACAAGATAAGTCCAACATACGAACGTACCTTTTATCTGTGAAAGCTCTCAGGCGGAGTTATACGACCACCCTACACGAGAGTCTCCCAACTTACAGTTTCCAATGCACAGCTTATCCAAAGCAGCGTGAATAGACTTGTCCGTCCTATGTCAATCGACCTGGGTTTCCAACCTATTCTGTCATCCATCGTGAGCTCTAGCGGCTGGCGACATTCCGGTAGGACAAGCATTGTAGCAGTAACCCATATGGAGTACCATCGCAATCACAGAGGGTAGGATGGTACCCACGTGAGACCTGGTCAACTGCAATCGACTGGTGTGTCATTTTCCAGTAGCATGTGGCAAGCGAATGACACTTACATAGCCGTCATGTTGGTCTTGAACTGCATCGCGTTGGCTGTTCCAATATAGTATGGCTACGGACTCGCGTCCATTTTCAAAAGTGTCGGAATGCGTTTGAGAACGAGATAGACCCTGCAAATATAACTCCGGCCCTCCAGTCTTTCCGATCACATACAAGCTATATGGCGATGAAGTGCACGGCGACCAAGGCGGAAGCGAAGTGGACATGAAGATAGGTCATAGATGACTCCATTCCAGCTGGAGAGACTTCCGCACACACTAGCCAATATGAAAGGGAAGGGAGGGTATACCGTATATTCCGACAGACTGGAGTATTGGGATGACTTAAATCTACGACCCCGCTGGATGGGTACCGAATGGTCCCCAAGAATCAGGGATACTTTCGCATTCGCCTCTTACCTCGTCGAATACCGCAACAGCCAGAACGACGCTGAAGCGAAGGGCAGTGAGGACTGCAATTCTGCGTGTGTTCTCGCGCCAATGCGCTTTAAGGAGGACTTCCATCTGGATACCGAGTGTGCCATTCATGCAGGACAGGACAAGTGCGAGTGTAGCACTGTCCACGGTCCATGGGCTCTGTTAGGGAGTGGGAAGTGGATGAGCGGGGAAAGTAACGTCACGTTTCAGAGCACGCACCGGCTAACATGAGTTGACCTCAACCTTTGGGCCCTCGCAGGATTTCTTGAGAAAAGTTTCGCTTTTCTAATAACGCACAGCATCTTCAGGTCAACTTTCGTGAGTTGGACTTCGGGGGTCTTCGCGGTCGTCGAGATTAAAGCGGTCGGGTGGGCGACCATGTGGGATAAAGGTGAGTTTTCAGAATATTAATGAATACCCACTCCAGTGTACGTGCACTGTCCTTGTCTTCTTGACAGCTCCCCATTCGACGCATGCCAGGCTCTGGAACTGTACTGGCCATGGCTGATTGTGTGTGACCTCTGAGGGTGACCTATGCCGAATCCCAGTTCCACGGGCAGTAATGGGATCCAGTGATACTGTTGAAATCAAAGATGTTGTGACATCGACACTCTCACCAGTGGAAACACGTTCATTGTGCATGGGTCTTACCTACGCTTCAAAAGTCAAACGCTGGTCATAGTCGCTGCATGGATTTAACGACCCGGACATACCTTCTGCGAGCATACTTTACCTTCTATCTTTTGGGGAATGCTGAAGCCTTCACTTGGGCGACGTAAAGTGGAACATAGCACAAATGACTTTGCAGAGAGAGTCGGAGCATGATCGCTTCAGCCAACGATGCAATGATGGCCAAAGAGAGTAAGCGCCAGGCCACGTGGACAAACCAATCACCCTCTTCCCTGCTCTCGATGACCACCTAGGACGACTATACGTTCAATGTCTTCACCTTTCGTCAACAAATTTACAGATACCAAGGACTTCTAACCATATCCATTGTCCAACTACTTAGCGGTATTCATATGATCACAACAAAGTCTACATTGTACGTCTTTGTTGTCAGCTTTTTTTGGGAGGGGTCTAGTCCTGCAAGAAGCTATACCCTTGTTTTGTGCTTGAAAGAAGCTGAAGCGAAGGTTGTATGGGCATTTGGGGAAGGGTATTTGTCCTTGTGGATTCGTGTGAGTCTACCCAATTGAACACCACCACTCTTAGCTAGGCTTCTGTGCTTCAGAAAAGGGCTGCATGGGCAGCCATGCTCTCGTCGCAACCAACCATTCTGTTTCTTACACTATTAAGTGTCTTAATACTCTCACACCCGGCAAGGGCTATCAAGTTTTCCCTTGCGGCCAACCGCTACCCACCAGCGAAATGCACATGGAATGCAGCTCACATGAACGCGCTCGTCATCGTCACCGCGAATGTCAGCCCTGGCCCCGACCAACGCGTAGACATCGAAATCGTTGACTCAAGTCCTCAAAAGAACGTGTATCTGCATAAGAAGGGTATCAATGGCGAAACAAGATTAGCATTTACCGCCCACTCGGAAGGCGAGGTTGGCGTGTGCTTCAGGAATTATCTGGATCACGACGTTCCCGCACACGACGCCAAGACAAAGTCGCGTATCATTGATTTGGACGTCGACATTGGTGCCGACGCTGTGGACTATAACGCCATTGCGAACCAAGAATCTTTGTCGGGGCTCGAACGCATTATCTTAGTGTGGACCCCCCTGGACTACACGCTGGAGAGGCAAACTATGGCGTGGGCACTGGCGAAGGCAGCGTGTCGCCTGACCCCCCCGGAAGGGTTGAACCAAATTCAGTCGGCGGCTTACCAGAAAGACAGGGCGCGCATTAAAGCCTTCGAGGCATGGGCGCGGGACTGGCAAAAAGACCACACCGAACGCGAGTCAGGCAATAAGCCCCAAAGCTTCGCGTACAGCCACGCCCTCACACGCCCCCCGGACGGGAACAATCACCCCCTCTGGCAGGCGGCCATGGACCGCAAAAAAGACGACAAGGGGAGAAAGAAATACACCTATTCCCGACGCACGACATCCACAGCGCTCCAAGTGGCAGTGGACCACGCCTTCACCGGAACATATGTCACACGTTTCCGTCCGAGCGATCCACCCGAAGCCCGTGCATGCCCTTGCGGCTTCGCCATTCGAACCCCCCAACATATCACGCACGCGTGCTATCGCTATACCTGGGAACGAGCGGCCTCGAAAATCAATTTTTTCGGCCGGCTCGTTCCTTTTCGCAAGATCCTGGGTCCCAACAAGAAGAACGCAATGCGTTTACTAACATTCATACAGGAAAGCGGCGCCTTCACGCGCCCCGAAGCCCGCACTCGGAGAGCGGATCGGGAGCCGGACTGAGATACACTTCAAGTTGGAGAGATTAACATGGAGAGAGTAACACGGAAATTCGAAGGCGAACTCCCCCACCCCCCTCCACACATACGAACCTCTTGGCGTCTGACGCCCCGATAAAACCCCCTGCGCGATTGCGAAACTCGGGACCAACAGGTCACCCAAATAGTCGATGTCTCACCCCACTACTGGTACTTAGTGAGGGCACCTTAGCATACGAATTGTCATTGTAGCTGGACTGCGACCGGTCTGGGCCTAGGGCCTGCACCCCGGAATACAAATGGTTCAAAAAAAAAAAAAAAGGGCTGCATGGAATGCAAGCCATATATCGTTTATCCCGCCGTGATAGTCGGCATGCCAATAGGGACCGCGATGTCTTCCCGTTCTTCTTCCATCAGTCGCGCTCGCATCCAAATGGCCATGTTCGTGTTGCAAGGCCCCGACATCCTCTATACGTGTGCAGTCTATATTCTGGCCTACGTCTGCTCACTTTCGTCGTGCGTATTTATTTGTCCTGGCTGTCCTTGTCGACCCCTAACATCTTTGCATCCATACTCATTAGAATGCTAGCATGAGCCCGTACGCAACGTCAGCTACGGTATTACCATGGGCCCGCTGCTTTTGTGGAGCAATTATGATCATTCTGGACCGTCCCTACAGGCAAATGAATAATAAAATAGCACGGCGGGTCAATTTCATCGATGCGTCGCACTTGGGCTCGTACCCTTCAAGGTCCGGAATGAAGGTAGTTGTCCCCATCTTTTCTGGATCTTTTGCACGGAAGATGGTCATGGCTTCCTGTCTTTTGGATTCTAGAACTTCAGATGTGCGTGCTTTCAGATCGAGCAACAGGTCGACATTCTGTTCGTATTTATGTTCACGCTTGCTGCTCCGCATTCCAACTCTGACTTGAGCTTCGTCTTTTCATTCTCATTTGTGCCCAAGATGTTACAGGCTAGAGAAGAAGGCTACGTTGAGATCCACATCACCTTTACAGGCGGGGTAGTCGGGTTGTCCACAGGCCAAAGCACGCCGGGTCCACCCTCCTCAAGCTCTAAAGTCAGTCGCCAGGTGCCAGTGCATGCGCTTCTCTGACGAAGGTACCACATGCTCTCTTTAGTGCTTCTTTCAGTCCAAACATATTCCTGACCCGCCTTGACTGCTGGGTAAATTCGCTTATTTGAAGACTGACGTTAATGGACTCGCTGTACGTATATGCGCGTTTCCGATCACGTTCTGACTGGCGTTATACAATGCTGCGATCCACACGGGCGATATTTTTTTGGGGTGTTCAATGCATTTCCGCCATTCAAGCCCACCATTACGGCGACCGGTGTCTCGCAAAGCACATGCTGCTGGAACCTGGCACGCCAAAGTTGATTGGCGTCGACCAGGTCCCAGATCGGTGGGTGCCTCCCTACCATCCGCGATAGTAATGCTAATTCTTCTGGCCCACCTCTTGCCGGTGCACGAAGGCGACTGTCTTGACGTCGCGTTGGGGACGGTTTATCGGAAACCATGAGGCAGGAGTCCCTCGTGTGGAGTAATTGTGTGAGCTATGGCGAGTGATCGTGGTTTCCAATCATTGATACCCCAGGAGGCGATATCAGGCGACTGCGACGACTGTATCTCGAAGTATTCCGAGCTGTAGAATGTGTGAACGATTTCATATGATTCCGTTATGCGTCCCAGGTGTTTCATAAATGTTGGCTCGTCCAACCGTCATTCGATGGTATATAACACCGACCCTTGCATTCGTCTTTGGTGTGGCGGTGTTATCGGAGACTGGGCCTTCCTGCAATTGCCTTCCCGTACTGCATTTCGTAATGGCTGTACATGATTGGCGCTCATCAGGTTGGCACTGTTCTAGTATAAGAACAACCGCTTCATCTACCCACTGAGCTTACAGTAATTCTCTGTCCACTTAGTCAATGAGATAAGCACTCCAAGGTGCGCCCGTCATTTCCAGGCTAATTGACACTGACTGAGCTCTCTCGACCATAATCTCCGACCGCTAGCCATGGTCCAGCCTCTCTGCCGAGTTTCTCTGACCTGCTTCTCTCAGTCGGTTCTCCCAGGTGCCCCGGGCCACTGCCGTCGTTTGTCAAAGGTCAACCACTGACTGAGTCCTCACTACCAATCATTAATTAGCATACATATTCTCTCCCTTCCAAATGACTTATCTCCTGGCGGAACAGCAGGCGTCCCGTACAATGGCCTGAAAATCGTTCAAGGTTGCCACAAGAAAATAAAGAACGTATGCATTCAATATCACCGTATGTTGTCCTCTTGCAACCTGGCAAGTTTAGCGTGTACTGACTTTTCTTGGACAGAAAGGCGTTACAGACATGCAACTACGATCAGCATGTTTCAGACAATGTCTTGCATGAAATATTTGACGTCTGTCGAAAGAATTACGATCCCGGAATACGATTTGAGATACTGCCCGAGGCTGTATGGAATTGGGACATATTGGTGTATGTGTGCCAGAGGTGGCGACAAATTGTACTTGCATCACCTCTCCGTCTCAATCTACAAATCCTCTGCATACACGGAACACGCAGTAAGAGGCCGCACAGTAGTAAGACCAGAAGGCGACATCTCATCAAACGCCTCGTCGAAGTCCATTATCATTTCATATGCAAGTGGAGCGACAAAATATATATACACGGAATGTCAACATAAAAATCATGCTCGTGGCGAGAGCACGCACCTCAGCTAGATTGATGTCCTAAACACTGGACCTCGCGTTCATCAGCCATGCACAAAATAGTGGGAATGGTGACGCCCGTTCCGGATCTATCCTCGGAACCATCATGTTCTCTCTGCGCACATTAGGTTTAGCTATTCGGGGTATCTGCTCATATCCAGAGACGTACTGCATAGCCCGTCGTCTGCCTCCACACTATTACACTGACTCGTGAGGTTCGCTGAATGTAGCACTCGATCGCCTGAGAAGGCTGCGTTGATGGGCTTTGACCGTGCGTCTGCGGGAAAAAGCGAGAAGTAGGGCGGCCACGTGCTCGTTCGCTTCTAGCCGGCAGATGTGCGTGGCGATGGATGGGGTGGGATGCGCCTAGACGAATGTGCTGAGGGTGGAACCTGTGACAGACTTCCATGTGAGTTTTTTTTTAGCCAAGGGCGGAGAGCCAGTTCGCACGCACCGCTGATCAAGCCCGTTTTCCCTACGAAGGAAACACTCCTGGCGTTGTTTTAAATGGCTTACGATCGAAATATGCCAGTAGCGAGTGGTGCCATTGGGGGTCTGAACAGGCGATGGTTAGTCGAACAAAGAAGATTTATATGAGTCGCACAATGGTCGTTGCAGTTTACGGAAGAAGGATAGTACACGAAACGGTGTTGGCTTCCGCCCCGGAGAGACATCCTCCATGCGCGTTCTTATAGATGTTGTAATTGATTTCTCATGTTTCGTCAGTATCATGAGAGCAAGGAATGTGGACCACCACACAAACACGGGAAAACTTATTGATTGTCACATACTTAGCGAGAAGATCCTGATATAGTGAAACAGGATATGTGAGGTTGTCCACAGCAGCGCGTTTCTACCCTGGTCCACTCCTTGTTGTGTTTCCGAGTCGTCGCATTGCTCGATCTTTGGCGCTCGTATTCGAGCTCAATTGTACGGTAACCATTAAGTGGAGAGAGATGAAGATCTGCTAGTGGGATACGGGACTAAGGTCTGAGCCTGATCATGAGCTCACCTCGCTCCTGGGCAGCTGGGACGTAAGAACGAGTCATCAATACCTGGAGAGGTAAGCGTAATCCCTACCGGGCCCATCTACGCCTCCAAAACACGCTATACACGCCTGTCGTACGGTAGGTGAGTGACGCCTCTACAAGGTGGAACACGAGACAAATGACTAGATGCACGTACTGCATAGGCTTCGTGTGATAGCTCGTATACACAGCTTTAATTGCTCGACCTTAGGTCTCGGTTCCGCAAACGTTCTCAAAGGAAGGGCAAAAAGCATGAGGCGCACAGGCAAAACGCCTGCGAGGCAGCCCGACGAAAGAGTCCCGTGTCAGTGGAAGTATGTCTAAGTAAGTCGAATGGTAAAATCTTTGAGATACAAAAGCTGAAAACTCGATCAGTTTGGCCGAACAAAAGAGGAGGATGGAATAGAGAGCTCGGACTCACCAGTTGGAGAAGGCGAAAAGAAGGAGGCGGAGGGATAACGGCATAACTATCTGCCACGGACGCAAGGGGGGGACAGGGATGCTCTGGCTGACAGAGATAGAATATAAATTCACCGTGTCTCTGTTATTACTGCTAGAAATTACGACCTTTTCCACACAAATTTCAGAATTCGCGACTAATCAACGAGATCTATGACGCACCCTAACCCAGCTTCCCCCATACCACAATGTTTCATAAGACCGAGTTATATCTTCAAACGCAGGACAAAGTTTTATATCTGGGCTGGAGTAACTTTGAGAGATGGTTGATACTGCCGTTGACAATTGCCGGGCCTATGAATGAGAGGCCAGCTCAAGAGACAACGTGAAGAGGACTGAGGCGAGGTTGTTGAGTCACGTGGCCGTGTTCAAGGCACTGCTACATGACTCGGTAGCTCCCCCAGCTCCACCGCCCCCTAACGCGTCACATGACACATCACGTGACACCAATTTGAGCAAAACTTGAACAAAACGCATTACAAATTATCATTTATGTAATTGTGTGACATGTAGCATGTAACATGTAACAATGCATTAAAAATAAAATAAAAATTTCGCAAAATAACAAATAAACAAAAACAACGCGTAAACAATAGCTGTTTGTGATCAACATAAACAGTAACCGTCCTCCTCCTCGTCGCCCGCCCCCTTTCCACACACAACGGGGCATGCAAACGTGACCGCGTTGCGCATGCCCCTTGCGCGCCCCCTCCCACTGGCGCGGCACCCACCACCGTCTCCTCCGTCTCCTCCCTGCGCCCCTCCCCCGTCTCCTCCCTGCGTCCCGCCCGGTCTCCTCCCTGCGCCCCCCCTCCGTCTCCACCCTGCGCCCCTCCACCCTGCGCCCCTCCACCCTGCGCCCCTCCCCCCGTCTCCACCCTGCGTTCCCCCTCCCCCCCGGTCTCCTCCTGAGCCCCCACCCGTCTTCTCCCTGTGCCCCCCCCCCTCCATCTCCCTGCGCCCCTCCTCCGTCTCCTCCCTGCGCCCCCCCGTCTCCTCCTGAGCCCCCACCCCCTCCGTCTCCTCCCTGCGCCCCTCCCCCGTCTCCTCCCTGCGTTCCCCCTCCCCCCTGTCTCTTCCCTGTGCCCCCCCCCCCCTCCATCTCCTCCTGCGCCCCTCCTCGTCTCCCTGCGCCCCCCCTGTCTCCTCCTGAGCCCCCACCCCTCCGTCCCTCCCTGCGCCCCTCCCCCCGTCTCCCCTCTGCGCTCGCCCCCCCCCGTCTCCTCCCTGCGTTCCCCCCCCTTTCTGCCGCGTTCCCGGTTGGGCGCGCGTGCAAGGGCGGGGGCCGGACCCCCTCTTCCCCCGCCTTGCCGCATCCACCACCCTATGGGCGCCCCTCCTCCTGTTTTCCGCGTACCCGCGTTCAGCACAGAACGGGGTATTCGGAAACAGGTGGAGTGCACGAACCCAGGGGGGGCATGCAGCGGGCCCCCAGTGACCCTGTGTGCAAGTGGTTGCGCACAGGGGTGGCACGCGCAGGGAGGGGGTTGAGGGTGCCCCCCCTCTGCGCGTGCCACCCCTGTGCGCAACCGCTTGCGCGCGGGATCACCCCTCGGGTGGGGGGGAGGGGGTTAACCCGGAGGTGCGGGGGGCGCAGAAAGTGACTGCGCGCACCCGCACCCTCGTCTCGGGCTGCGCCACACCCCCTGGGGCCCCTCGCCCGCCCTTCCCACCGGTGCCCCCTCCCTCCCCTTCTCCCGCCATGTGCCACGGCACGGCACGGCCATCGCCCCTCCCCTTTGCACGCAAGCTGGGGCGTTGGGGCGTGCTCCACCCGGGCTGCGCACCGTCCACCTCACTCGCGCGCGGACTGGGGCGATGGGCAGGGTGCCCCCCCTCTGCCCGCTTCCTCGCGGGTCCCAACCCGATCGCGTGCAAGCCGGGGGGCGCAACAGGGATGCGCCCTCCCCCCCCCCACGCTCTGGGTGCACCATGCACCCGGTTGCCGTGCCCTAGGCCAGACCGCCCCGCTTCTTTGCGCGTGGGGTGGAGGCGAAGGAGCAGGGGGGGGGGAGCACCCCTTTGCGCCCAAGGTGGGGGCGAAGGGGTGCAGGGAGGAAGCGTCGCCCTCTGGCACTTCCGCCAGGGCTGCTCGACCCCACCCCGCTCGCACGCCCCCCGTGCGCGTGCGCTGAGGCACAGGAGGGACTGCGCGCCCCCACTCCTCCGCCTCAGCTGCCCCACCCGGCGCGCCTGCATCCAGGCGCAATCTGGGCGTGAGGGCGGGCAGCACGCGACCCGGGTATTGGAACGGGGCGGGGAGTGGGGCAGCAGGCACGAGCGCAAGGGGGAGGGGGACAGGGTGGTACGCAACCCGCGCGCATGGGCGCGGTGGCACGGAAGTTGAAGGTGCGGCGGTGCGGCGCGCGAACATGGGTAGGGCGGGATAGGCCGTGCAACGCGCTCTTTACCCCCCCCCCTCTACAGTATCGACTTAGGCAAAAAAAATACATAGGTTATGTAATTTATATTAGTTAATAAACATTTGCTAATCAAAAACATAAGAGAAATGTTAATGTCCATAATGGTGCGCGTTACATGTCACACAATTACATAAATGATAATTTGTAATGCGTTTTGTTCAAGTTTTGTTCAAGTTTGTGTCACGTGATGTGTCATGTGATGCGTTAGGGGGCGGTGGAGCTAGGGGAGCTATGACTCGGTTCGCTGTCTAGCGTAGAGTCATCCATCCACATCGGTCTCACCGCATCGCAGATGTCACCGTAAATGCGGAATCCAAAGACGACGTAAGGCTCTCCAACGCTATTCTCAAGGCTATTCTGACTGGGCACAAGGCGGCTGCGGTACGCCTCTCAGAGGACAAGAAGGCCCCAGCTTTCTTTTCACAAGAGTGGGGTGGCAGGTTTCATGGGCGATGGGAAAGATGAGAAGCACGATTCTAACAGCAACGTCTGCAATGTACGTCCCTATTGTCTACCCGCAAAAGGCCCAGCTATGTTGTACAGATCGGAGACGAAGCAGATATACGTGCAGTTACTACGCACGTGCTTCGTAGGTGAGTGGATCATTTGTACGTCCTTCTTGTGAATTGGCGTGAGTGTGTACTCAAATGAACATACCCCTACTACCTGGGATTCTGGGTTCTTTGAAGGAGGGTTACACGGAGTCGTACATCAATTTCCCTGTCGCGATCGTCATCCCCCAGAAAGGGTTCTTCCATTCTGCGTGGTTCTTCTTCCATTTCATGATACAGGTCTCGCTCGAGTTCAAAAATGTCGTCCACGTCGGGGAGGGCCCCAGCGTCTCCTATGCGGTGCGCTGTCTTTCCTAGTCCACGTGCTCAGATCGATGTGGACAATATGCTGACATTTTCATTTCTTTCTCCTTCCGTGCTCTTAGAAGACCTCGTCGACCTTCATTTACACGCATACAAAACCACGAAGGCGCTAAGGCAAGCCCATATGCGAGGTACTACCTCACCGTCAGCACGCTTATATCATGGAGGCACATCACGGCCCTTTTCGCCTGCGTCCTGAATATCAATGGGAGCCTGGAAGACTCCAAAGCATCTAGCATCTCCGTTCGTGTGGCGAGAGTATTATTTCCCAAAGAGGTCACACTGGAAGAGGAATATGCGATACAAGGTGAGCCAAACTTCCCCTCTAGTACCCGCCCATGTAGGCCTAAGCCACGTTTCGCAACAGGGAGCCGGCAGGAATACGAGGACAGTGCGTGGACCATCAGAAAGACACGTGCAGTGGGAACCTCCCACGAGCCCAGAACTTACTTGATTGCTCTCCCACTCGAACGCAGCATTCCAGCCAACGATGACAACCACGAACCGTAACTCACAAACGACGATATCAGGGCACAGCCCATGATCGGATGTCAACGTCTTTTTTTCAAACATCGCTGCCGATGACTCCAGCTTTGGGGTTGAGTGTGAGGTTATGATGGCCGGTGTGTATTCCATCGTGCCTACCACTTCTCCCTACATGCAGACTGAACTCTTGCAGAGCCCGCATAAATCCTGTCCTGCCCTGCGTGCATGAAACCCTCGGCGTCCGTCCGAGTCTTTCGTGGCGCGCATTGGCGCGAACGCACGCAGCACCAAGCAGCTTTCCACCCTCTGATTAAGTGTTAGACAAGGTCAAGAACTGGGTCGTCGACCAAGGTGAAATGAGCCGGCTAGTTGGGCAGGTGCGAGAGTACCCATGACACATGGCGTCCAGTTGACATTCGGAAGTAGTCGATCTGCCTTCTTTATATCTTCCCCCTTCCCCTTCCATTCTTTCCTGAGGTGCGTTGATGGAATCTGCTGTACAACTATAAATTAAGATCGCTCAGAGGCACACCGCCAAAGGATGCAGAGCGGCTCGCGATTCATGCATGAAAGCAAGGGATAACATTGGCGTCTGAGCAAGGTACAAGTGGAGCACAAGCGCACGGTGGTGGGATTAGAAGCGATCGGCTGGTCAAACATGAGAATAATTCTCGATGAGTCTAATATCATTTCGTAAGGATCTACATATCGCTACGAATGTAGTTTCGAGTAATATTCCTTGTCGATGTGTATCATTGTCTCGGTGTACTACGGCAGAATGACGACCAGAATGGCACTGGGATATAGAATACGCGAACTGAACTACGACACTGCCCTTATCTCCTCTTCGTAGGACTTCAGTCTCTCTTTGAATTCCGTTTTCGTAATGACGAAAGTCACAGGGCGACCAGAGTCCCTGCGAGTAGAGCTAAACTTGTGAACCACCGACTCTGGTTGTCCATCTAAGCAAAGCATATCAAGGGCTGGTAACACATCTGTGGTGACCGCTTCCCCAGCGCTGTCTTCGAGAGCACGGGAAAAGTGCGCTGCAAATTTCTCCGGCACAAAGAACGTCCGTATGGAGGAGAATTGGCTCAGGAGTTGCAGCCATTCGATATCCACCATATCTTCTGGTTTGGGAGTGATCGAGTCGGAATCAATGGTTAAACCGACCGCATAGGCGGATACAACGTGTATCTGACTGAGCGCCTGAGCTAGGTGTGAAACCTGCCAGTCGATCCCTTCGCATATGATGCGAACCACTATATGAGGAGTAGAAAAATTGACGGAGTCGAGTTTATCGCCAGTGTGGAGCGGTTGGACAGCCGAGAAGAAGATCTTGTCATGGAAAAAGCGTACGTTGCATTGTAAAGGCCGCTTGAAGGCTTCTGAGCGATCGATGAACCCGGAAAGTTGAGGCACTTCGAAGTCAACAAGCTGATTCAAGTAAGTTATGTTGATCTTGTCAAGTCGAGGTGCGTCAATTCGTGCCGCGAAGTCCTCCAAATATTCGTAGAGACCCCAGAAGAAAAAGGAAGTGAGGGCTGGAAGGATTGTTCGTGTTGCGGGAGGAAGACGTATCCGATCGGGGCGGTGATTTGGCGATCGAAATCCAATGTGAAGATCTCTGAGCCTGGTCAACGTGGCCAAACCTGCGACCATCGCCTCGGGAGAAATGTAACCATTCTGGGGTATATTGCGAAGTGAGAGTGTGACGAGGTCACCGGCAGACGGAAGAAGAACTGGTAATGCTGGAAAGGGAATGCCGTAGAAGAAGAGTCGATGTAAACGTGGGGCAGATCTTCCCAAGAATTCACTGGGAAAGATGGGGATATTGTGATCTTTCGACCGAAGAGAAAGGTGTGTCAGTGCCGGAAATGGCTCCTGCATCACGATGGATATCCTTCCCAACTGTGGGCCCGATAAATCGGATAGTTCGACTTCGCATACACGACCGGTGTTCTCGAGTGCCGCAATGATGTCGTCTTCATCAGCGGGTTTCTTACCCACGTCCTCATATCCAATAATGATAGGAAATGTTGGCCAGATATCCAGCATCTTCGTGACAGGAGTTCCGTTTGTGCAGAAAATCTGGAGATTGAGACGAAGTGGGAATGCGAATATTACTTGTCGCCACCTATGGCAGACGTGCACCAGTAGGCGCCATTTCCATACGGTACTCCTGTTATATTCATTTTCAATAAGATGACAGAATCCAAATATTTCGAGCAAGACATCGTCCGGAAGCACATCGATTGTTGTTACTTCTCGGTAATGTTTGCCTGTGCCACACAGAGTCAGTACTTGCTAAGTTGCTGCGGTCGCCACCGACGTGCCAGCCTCAAGTTGAGGACATACCGAACGCGAAGGACAAAGCGCAATCATTCTTTTGCATCTTTCGGTGACTTCGAACAATGTTCCGACTATCATAGGGGCCATTTGAGGTTCTGCACGGAGGCAAGCCATGTCGCAGGGAGAGTGGATGAATGGTAATCGAGTAATCGGTGATTAGCGGTAAGCACTCAGATATTTGGTGAAACGCTGGCGCTGGACACACCCGGGAGAACCTATTGATTGGAGCGGCTCTTCAACACTCGACAGTGAGACTGGAAAAGAGCTACTGGTCGAGCTACTAGCACTCGGGCATTCGTAATGAGAAACACTTGGAGCTCAGTCAATGTACTAATTTAGCCTGGTAATTCGATAGACACACCTCGGTGTGCTCATCTTTTGTGTGGATAATGAGTTGAGGTCAGTTGGGTGGGTAAAGCGGCTGCTCGTATTCTCGGTTACAGGGAAAGCTTGGTGAGCGCCATGCCTCATTGAGGCCTCCCCTCATCAATGAGGCAAGGCGCAACGTGTCAATAACATAGCCACATCAGAGACGATACCCACGGCAACCGATCTCAAGTAGTCCGTTCAAGGAATGGAGAACAATCCACAAGTACTCACTTAAACATTCTGCAGCTCTAGAAGCAAATCCACTCGCCTCCAGCGGATGTAACGACTCTCATTCCTTTACACTTTGCCTGTGGCGCAGTACGCGAAATGAGATAAGTGTTGTGAACCGCAGTACGGCCGCAGCATGACCGCAGTAGGCGCGTGACAAGGTCAGGTGACAAAACCGAGAAATGTCTCACTGATAAGTCGGTCAGGAGGACAGTCGCAGTCCGATCAGTGAGAGCGGATCGCAGTTCATACATAGAGTGTACGCCGGATCACCCGCCCAGCCTGGTGACACCGCGGGTGACAGGTGCCTTAACCGGTTAGGGGTCACCAGTCGAATACATCCTCTCTGCCACTGATCGGATTCGATCGGATTCCCAACATGTATGTCCCAATAGTCTGGTGGCCACCCGGTGGCTAGGGGCGAGTCGCGTCGGTGACATTCCCACGCCACCACGCGCGCCAATCTCCAGTCCGAATACATGCCCCCAGTGACACCAGCCCCTGGGGCAATACAGGGTGTATTCAACTCAATCGGGGTCGATGCTTTAGGCCACCCCCCCTTTTGGACACGGTTGCTCCCGTGGTCAGTGCGTTCACCGGTCGCCTGCCATTGCGAGGCCAGCAGAGGTGTTACGTTCGACTGGACGTATCGACTCGACTTGAGTTGCGAGTGTGGAGTACCGATTGTGCGCTGGACTAGTTCGTCGGTGTTGTCGTAACGATTGCCAAACCTCCCCCGATGAGGGTCGTGGATATGGCGACGACAGTATGCGAGAGCGTAGGGTATTACCCTAGGCGGAGTAGTGAATATACGAGCGATAGCGTGGATACGAAGTATCTCCGATCGTCGCAGAAAGGCAGGTTGGAACTGACAAGTCGACTGGACTTGGATGCAGCCCACAGGGTGTGACAGCGTGAAGTCGATGAGATTCAAGAACTCAGACCTAAGGTCCTTGTTCGTACGAAGTACATGTTAAATACGAATCGAGCCACGCCACTACCAAGAACTGCGGTACTAGGATCGCCACCAATACTACTAGTACTTGTACTAGTATGATGTCATATGGAATCACGTCGAACCAGATAGAAGGTGGTTAGTAAGTAGGCAAGAGTCACGGGTACGAGAGGTCGCGCGGGACGTAAGAAGTAGTAATCAAAATGTGAAAATGGTCCCAATGATAGTCCATGTGATACGGAGTACTGTGGTAAAAGTTCAGGCCGAACGGTCAACATAGGTGACACGCGTGGCCAATCGTAACAAGAGGGCACGAACGTCACCCCTCGCGTTGGCGTTTGCAGGTGCGCTTGCAGGGTGGTGTGAGCGCGAACGCAGGCGGCTTGTGCGTACGAACACACGCAATGTTGAGCCCCGCCATGCGAGGGCATGAACTCCGCCCCTCACGTTTGCGGGGCTGTTGCGAGAGCGAACCAAGATGGCTCGTGCGAATGAATGCACGCAATGTCGAGCTGCGCAGCCAGCCCCTTCGGCTGTGGCTACGGTCAGGAGCGGTCAAGGGCATTGCCATGAACGATGTCGTGTGCACACGCAAGCGCAAGCGAGCACGGCGGGGGTGGGGTCAAACAGGTGGGCAAGGATGTGTATTTAGAAGCTAAGAGTGCGTGAATACAAAAAAAATCGTGGCTACAAGTGTAGAAGGGATGTGCAGAAGGGGGGGAGTAGAAAGTAGGGTGCGCCTTGTGCGCTGGCCCCGTTCGAGGAGAGGGGGGGGCAAGGAGGCAAGGGGGAGGTCTTGACCCACGCTGGCCTGTTTTCGCGTGTTCTGTAAGGGTGTGAGCAGGGAGCGAGAGCAAAGCGGAGGAGACGTACCTTCCCTGCACCCACTTTGCGAGGAATTGGGGCGGGGGCAACAAGGGAGGGGGGTGGGGCTCTGCCGTTCGCATGAAGATGGGTGCAGGGGGGTGGGGCGAAATGGACCAGAACCACGTTCGCCTTCTGTTAACGCATTGTCCATACTCTACGTGAGTGAGGGAGTGGGGTAAAAAAAAGGGGAGGGCGGGGGCGTACCATTTCTCCGCTGGCGTGCCTTCTCGTGCTACTTTTGCAGCAGGAGGGAGGGAGGTGGAGGTGGAGACGAGGGACTTACCAGATAAGAGCGAAGGACCACGGCTCAGTGGTCCATCTGTGCGGCCGTTTGTCGCTTTTGATGGCTCCACTGTTTTCTCGTGGCTTGCAGTGGACGGACAGTCATCGTCCTGGGGCAGGAGAGCGAGGGCATAAGGGGGAGGGAAGGGGCAAAGCGACACGGACGCTGCCACACCTTCCCTGTGCGCTTCGCATCTGGATCAGGCCAAGAGGCGACCCGATTGGGCACTAAGGAGAGAGGTCCGTGGACCTGCCGGCTAGGCGCCGGGGTGACGACCCCGTTAGGAATCCGATCGAATCCGATCAGTGGCAGAGGCCATGTATTCGACTGGTGACCCCTAACCGGTTAAGGCACCTGTCACCTGCAGTGTCACCACGCTGGGCGGGTGATCCAGCGTACACTCTATATTAAGCGCCTGGTTCGTAGGCCAGAATACTAAGAATATTCTCTTCCTTTTGCAAAATATTGGGCCCTAACAAGAAAAATGCCATGTGCCTACTAACCTTCATACAGGAAAGCGGCGCCTTCACGCGTCCCGAAGCCCATGCTCGGAGGGCAGAACTGGAGCTGGATTGAGATTTACACGGAGAGATTAACACGGAGAGAGTTACATGGAAAGATCCCACCCCTCCCACACACGAACCTCTTGGCGTCTGATGCCCTATTAGAACCCCCTGCGCGATTGCGAAACCTGGGACCGATAGGTTACCCAAACAGTTCACGATTCACCCTACTACTGGTACTTAGTGGGGACACCCTAGTATACGACATGTCACTGTAGCAGGTCTGCGACCGGTCTGGGCCTAGGGCCTGCACTCCGGAATACAAATGGTTCAAAAAAAAAAAAGAAAAAAAAAAAAGAATATTCTCTTGTCTTCTCTCCCCGTGTGACGTTCTCCTCAGATCCCTCTTAAGTCGCAGTCACGCTTCGGGTCACAGCGGAGTGGAAGACATCTCATAAGTCCGACATACGACCGGAACTGTTATCTGTAAGAGCTCTCAGATGGAGTTACACGACTACGCTACACGAGAGTCTCCCAACTTTCAGTTTGCGATGCACAGCGTATCCAAAGCGGCGTGAATAGTCTTGTCCAGAAACTCCCTTATGTCAACCGACCTGGGTTTCTAACCTATTCTGCCATTATTCGTGAGCTCCTGCCGCTGTTGGCGATCCTCCGGCGGAGAAACTTTGTAGCAATCGCCCAGATGAAGTACCATCACAATCTCGGAGGGCAGGATGGCACCCATGTGCTACCTGGTCAACTACAATCGACTGGTGTCATCTTCCAGTAGCGTGCGGCAAGCGAAGAACAGTAACATAGCCGTCTTGATGTTCTTTAACGGCATTGAATTGACTGTGCCAATAAAGTACGGTCACAGACTTTCGCCCTTGTTCGGGACAGTCAGAATGCGATTGTAAATAAGATAGACCCTGGAAAAAGCACTCCGGCCCTCCAGCACCTCCGATCACATACAGGCCATATGGGCCTATGGCGATGAATTGCGCGGCGTCCAAGGCGGAAGCCAAGTTGGCTGGAGACGGGTCATACCGGTCGTAGATTATAGCTAGAGTGACATTCTGCACACACTAGTTCAAAATGACGGGATGGGAAAGGATATAGCGACAGATCGGAGTATTGGGACGACGTAGATCTACCGCCCTGACAGATACCAAGTCGTCACTAAGCAAATATCAGGGATACCTCCGCACTCGCCTCGACCCTATCTAACACCGCAACAACCAGAAAGTAAAGGGCAGCGAGCATCGCAATGCTACGGGAATTCTCGTGCCGATGCGCGCTACGGAGGACTTCTATCCGGATGCTGAGCGTGTCATTCATGCAGGACAGGACAAGTGCGAGAGTCCCATGTACGTAGCACTTTCCACGGTCCATGGGCTCTGCCTGGGAGTGGGAAGTAGATGAGAGAGGTAGGTAACGGACAAGTTGCAGAGTACGCACTGGCTATCATGACCTCAAACTAGACCTCAAACTTGCCCTCGTCAGGCTGTTCCTTGAAAAGAATTGTATTTTTCCGAGAATGTGCAGCGCCTTGAGGTCATCGTCGATGATTTGTACTTTGGGGAACTTCGTGGTCATTAGGAATGCCACGATCCAGTGAGCGTATACAATAAAGGTGAGTTCTGGGAATCATGATACATACCTGCTCCAGTGGGTCCGCGCATCACTTCTCTGGTTTTCGTTCCAACTCCTTGTTCTACGCGTGTCTTTGGCACTGTCCTGGCCATAGCTCAGAGTGATTGTGGGTGACCGGGTGACAATTTGGGCTCTGAGGAGGATACATTGCGAATTCCAGTTCCATGGGCAGTGATCGGGGTAAAGTGATGCCGTAGAAAGTATACTTCGAGAGATGCCTTGTTTGGTATCTTCGTTGCCTATCCATCTGTCCTGTCTGTGCCACAGAAGTCAACTCTGCTTGGTCGCATGGGTTTAAAGATAACTTACTCACGGCGGCGTAACAAGTGCAATTCAGCCTCAATCTCAGATCCAGAACTTCCATACCCGTGACAGTAGTCTCGATCGTGTACTACAGTATAGAGCGGTCCGTACAGTAGTATCGAGAGCTTTTGCGGAGGCCCCTTCCAAAAACCCTATTGGAATGGATAGAGAGAAGCACACCGTCACGCGACAAAGACAATGCCGTCAAGGTGTCCGGGTTTTGCCGCGAGTAGTTTTGGAAACAGACGGGAACGTCGCACATTACATTACAGTCAGTAATCTTCGAAGTCCGGTGGACATTCGCTGAACATCGCTGTGTTTGCCAGGTTCCTTCCGATTAGACGGCATCGATATCCCTCAAACACCAGCGTTCGAATAAGTCTTGCGAGTTCTTAGTACATAGGCCTCATGGTCTCCGAATTCCGTGCGTGTGGGAAGCTTCCTGCGTTTCAAGTTATCTCAATGGCGGGTTCATGCTCACATATCGCGTTCCGTAGCACCGACAGTCCGCCTCAACAACCGTCTGCTCTTCTTCTATTCATTAGTCACCGCTCAATTTAATTCACGCAGATTTTCAAGGTTTAAACCGACTCTGGTCAATTAGCTATCAAGAAGAGGACCACCAGCCAGCTGCTGAAAACAGATGGTCTGTCACGGTGCAGAGTGAGTAAAACTTGTGTATTGTTCACCCTCTCTTGAATGGTGTGCCATGGTAGTCGATGGGTAGGTAATGGGATCGTGTATTGCAACACGCATAGGCGCAGCAAAAGAGGCTGCTACCCAAGAGGCCTTAAACCGGTTGGGCATACCGTGAAGTCCCAACACTCTCCCCACATTCTGAGTAAGGTTTTGGGACGAAATTTGACCCTCCTTGGATAACCCGTTGTCTGTTGATTGGGTTAATGTGGATAAAGTACGAATCAAGAATCTTATCATAGTATCCCAAGGCTTCCGTGTATGTGTATGAGACTGTGACCGACAGCAAAAAAAGTATTTATAGTCAGGTCGATCGCACTCCGGCGTCGGAAATACGTTGATACTTGTACCCAAGCTTGGATTTCACAGGACCCTCGTCGTATCTGATGTGGCAGTGCTACGTGTGGCCACGTTACGATGGAGCCGGGTACTGCATTCCTCAATGGCTGTACATGCACATGATTGACGCTTACTGTATCGGGCTGGAACTTTGTATAAACTGAATCACTTCATCCCCCCATTGGCACCGAGCTTACAGTAACTCACTATCCACATGAGATGGACACTCCGAGGTATCTCTGTTAATTGCCGGACTAATTGACATTGACTGAGCTCTTTCTCATTGCCAATTTTCGACCACTAGCAATGTTACACACTCTCTGCCGACTTTTGTTGCGCTTCTCCCCTCAGTCAGCTCTCCCAGGTGTGCCCGGTGCCAAATTTTATTGTAAAGGTCAACCAATAACTGATTCCTCACTGTGAATCGTCAATTAGTGTTCCTTCGCTTTCTTTGCCTCATGATTTGTCTGCTGGCGGTACCTCCCACGACTCTTACAATGGCTTGAAAAGTGCTCAAAGTCACTACGAGAAACGAAGGAACGTACGCGTTCAGGGTATGTCCTCCAGACGGACCGGAACTCTCGTGGAGAATGCAGCAAATACTGACTTTGCACGCCCAGGCCATCATCACAGGCCTGTGACTACCACCACGATCAGCATGCTCTCGGACGATGACTTCCTTGAGATATTTGACTGGTATCGAATAGATCACGATCTCGACAAAAGGGGCCCAATATTTCCAGAGGCTGTATGGAATTGGCACATACTGGTGCATGTGTGCCGAAGGTGGCGGCAAATCGTGTTTGCATCACCACTACGTCTTAATCTCCAAATTCTCTGCACACATGGAACTCCAGTCAGGGACAATCTGGTCTTCTGGCCAACATTTCCCATTGTTATCGAATATGGGACCAGATATGGATACATCCTAAAAGTCGCTCCCACTGATGAAGATAATGTCATAGCCGCGCTGGAGCATCCCAGTCGCGTATGTGATATCAGCCTTCGTGTGTCAGGCCTACAATTGGGAAAGATGGCCACCGTGATGCACGAACCATATCCGGCACTGACACAGCTATTTCTTACATCCCAAGATCGCAATGTCCCAGGCCTTCCCAGTCAATTCTTGGGAACATCTGCTCCTGGTTTACAGGAACTTTGCTTAGACGGCATTCCCTTTTCCGCATTACCCACACTTCTTCTGTCTGCTAGTGAACTTGTCGCACTGGAACTTCTCAATGTACCCCAGAACGGTTACATTTCGCCCGAGGCGATGGTCGCAGGTCTTGTCACGTTGACCAGGCTCAGGACACTTTGCATTGGATTTCGGTCACCAGAATCCCGCCCTGATCGGATACGCCTGCCTCCCACAACACGGAGTATCCTTTATTCTCTCACCTACTTCGAGTTCCACGGTGCTCGTGAGTATTTGGAAGACTTTGTAGCACAAATCGACGCCCCTCGACTCGACTCGATCGATCTACTTTTCTTGAATCAGCTTATTGAGTTTGAAGTGCCCCAACTTACCAGGTTCATCAATCACCCCAATAATCTCAAAGGGTCAACATGTTGCTCCATAACCCTCCAACTTGACCGCATCACTTTCCGTGCTGGTCCCAGTTATGACCGCATCTCTTTCAGTGCTGGTCCCAGTTACGACCCCGAAGCGTTCGACGTCTACCCTCGACATATCTTCATTACCATCTTATGTGAAGGGATAGACTGGCAATTTTCGCACCTGATACAGGCGCTCAGTCAGACATCCGCTGAACTCTCCAACATTGCCAATTTCGCCATCTGCGTTGACTCGTCCCGAGTTGTACCGGACCCAGAGGATATGGACGGTATCGAATGGCTGCAACTCCTCCGCCTATTCTCCTCTGTGCAGACACTGTTTGTATCCAGGATATTTGCAGGGCACATTTCATGTGCACTCGAAAATATCGGCGAGGTGACGGCGACGGAAATATTACCGGCCCTTGACATGCTTTGCTTGGAGGACCAACCTGAGTCATCCATTGACAAGTTCATCGCTGTTCGCCAGAACTCTGGCCGCCCGGTGACTGTCATAGACAAGAGGATGCAACTTGAAGAAAGACTAAAGTCGTACGCGTACCCTGGGTAGTACCCATAGGACCGCGACCAATTGGTGTCCCTCATGTTTTCTCCATGCTATGTAGAACTGTGTGTAGAACCGATTGTTCAATACTATCCAATTCGTGCTGCTCGCCCGGGGATCTGAGTCCAGTCTGCCATGACAAGTCCGTTGTTAGATCCATACGAATATTTTATACATCGTCACAAATCTAATCTAAGGCAAACGATTTGTTTTGTCGACGTTGTAGGCGCTTGAAAGTGCGTGCGTGCGTTTGTGGGCAGAGTGCGATCCTACTCTAAGAGGGGGGAAAAGAGGTTAGAGGTGAAAGGTTGGTCCCCAAGTCCGAGTGCCTCGGTGGCCTTGACTCTCGGGAAGTTAAACTTGAATGCGAATGCGAACACTAACTCTGGGTGAAAACGTTTGGTTCATTCTGTAGATACAAGCCGGCTTGAGCACAAAAGAGAGTATCTAACTAAATAAGGAAAGGCGAAATGAGATTCTAAAAAGTAAAGAACAGTCATTTGAAAGGGTGGGGCAAAAGGTGGCCTCGGGCAACGAGGTAGCATAGATTAGGATACGAAATTCATGGTTAAGGGCTCAGCCACGGAGCTCCCCTTGCAACGTGTACAATAATACGATTGTCTTTTCCGTGCTACGGCAGGAGGATCAGCATACGTAACTACCCAACACCGGGTTATACGCACCTTGTACGAAGGGCTTTCTCTTGTCTTCTATGAAGTCTCTAGTCAAAGTCTTATGACGTATTGAAAATGGTCACAGGGTAGCCAGAATCCCGTCGAACAGCGGAGAACCTGTCAACAGACGAGACTGGTTGGTCCTCCAAATAAAGCAACTCAAGGGCTGGCAAAACTTCGGTGACCATCTCCCCGGTGATACCTTCGAGGGCACGGGAAACGAGGGGCGCGATATTCGCAGGCACGTGCAAAGTCTTCACGGAGGGGAATCGGCGTAAAAGTTGCAGACATTCGATATCATCTCCGATCGCTTGTTCAGGGGATTGGAAGTGTAAGTGGACCATGTCGGAGAGTATAGGAGAGATCCAGCTGAGGACATGAGTTAGGTGTGAAATATTCCGGTCCATGCCTCGACATAGAACGTGAAGGGAAATTCCCGCGTCTAAATGCCAGCATCCCGCTTTATCAGTGGCGGTGGCACCACCGATGATGGTGAAGGCGATCTGGTCATCGCAAACCAACACCTCGCAATTGTTCGAGAGAGTTTTCTTGAAATTTTCTGAGCGATTGAAGAACTCGGACAGCTGCGGTACTTCAAAGTTGGTTTCTTGATCCCAATAATTTATTTCGATAAAGTCGAGTTGAGGGGTGTCAATTCGTGCCACAAAGTTCTCCAAATACTTGGAAACACCAGAGAATGATAACTCAAGGAGCGCGGGAAGGACAGTCCGTGTTCGGGGAGGGGGAAGATGATCAGAGTGGGAAGTGGGCCTTTGTGATAGACCAATGCGAAAGGCCTCGAGCCTGGACAACGCCGCCAAATGTGCGACCATCGCTGCGGGTGAAATGTAATCCCTGGGCGGAATATCGCGAAGTGTGAGTTCGACAAGGTTACGGGCCGAAAAAAGAAGCGTTGGTAATGCTGGAAATGAGACGCCATATAAACTGATTTCCCGTAAACGCGGCGCAGATCCTCCCAAGAATCCCTCAGGAAGGACTGGTTCGTTTCTGTCAATGGAAGAAAGTGAAAGGCGCGTCATCATGGGACATGGCTCCTGCATCATCGAGGTGATCCTTCCAAACTGGGATGATCCCTTTATGTCAAGGTGGACTTGACATAGACGATCGGGGTGCTCGAGTGTAGCTATGACGTCGTCTTCGTCGTCAGGTTTAATGCCGTTCTGATCATCGCCGAAGTTCATAATGATAGGAATGGCTGGCCAGATGTCCAGATCGTTCCTGACTGGTGTACCGTCTGTGCATAAAAGTTGGAGTTTGAGACGGAGTGGTGACGCAAGGATGAGATGTCGCCATTTTCGGCATACGTGCGCCAGTCTGTCCCATTCCTTTGCCCATGCCCATGGAGGATACCTCTCGGGATTACTGATTCGATCTGAATCAAATATATTGAGCAGTACATCGTCTGGAAGCACGTCGATCGTCATTGCAGCTCCGTGACTTTCTCCTATGCTGCAAGTCAATTCTTGCAGTTGTCGCCTCATACGTTTGAAGACTTACCTTGAGTCCGTGCCTCCCCTTGGATATTTGAGAAATTTTAAGTCTTCACAAAGGCTATTGTCAAGTAGCACCAGAGCGGGAATGATAGCAGAGAGAGAAATGGTCGCTTTGGCCGACGGTGAGAAACGAATGTCAGTAAGCGCCATGTAACAATCGACACGTGGACACATCAACAGTCCCGCGTCCCGCCTCTCCTCTCGATTACCACGCGCCAGCACTATTTCACTAATACTTTGGCCTTCGTCCAAGTTCTAACATCTTAACAAAGTGACTGATTGCGAGGCTACTGGCCTCTGACTCAGATTTGCAGCCAATCGTCAAACTCGTTGTTGAGTCACGTGTCCGTGTTCAAGGCAAACACGACAGCAACACAACCCTCACTTCGACGCGGTCTGCCTATTACACGTAGAGCTTGTCCAAGGCAGCTTCACCAATGTCAACCTCATCACATCTCATGCCGCAAAGCAGACGTTACTGTCAATGCGGCATCCTCAGACGACGGGATGCTCTCAAACGCTATCATAGCCAGGCACAAAGTGGACGTAGCAGAGAAGAAACCCCGGCCATCCCTTTGGACACGAGCGGGGTGGCATTTTCATAGACGTCAGGAGGGAGTGGAAGCGCGATCATGACAGCAGAGTCTGGAATGTATGTCCGCATTGTCCGGGTCTGGTTCTGCAAGCCCACTGATGCTCGATAGGATGGAGACGAAGTGGATATATGCGCGATTTCTCTGCCAGATGCTGCATCGACAAGTGGATCATCCGTACGTCCTTCTTGCGATTTGGCGTGGGTGTGTACTTAAACGAGCACATCGCTGCTGCCTAGGATTCTGTACGCTTCGGACGAGGGCACAGGGAGATGTATATCATTTGCCCCGCCGCGATCATCGGCTCTGCGACAGGGCCCGTCCCGTCCACGTCATTCTTCCTTCATGCCATGATGCAGTTGGCGCTTGGGTTCAAAAAGGCCGTCTACGTTAAGGAAGGCCCCAACGTCTTCCATTCGGTACGCTGTCCTTCTTGGTCCCCATACTCGCATCAACGTGGACAACATGCTAATAGAGTCATAGCGACCTTCTTAGGTGCTCCTAGAAGATCTCGTCGACCTCTTATTTACACGCATACAAGGCCACGACGACGTCAAGGCAAGCCCGTATGCGAGGTACTACCTCGCCAGCACCCTCATGCCATAGAGGCCCATCACGGCCATTTTCGCCTGCGCCCTGAAGAGCCATGGGAACCTGGAAGACGCCACAGCGTATAGCATCTCCTTTGCTGACGTTGCCACTCCGTGCATGTGGCGATGGTGTTACATTCCGAAGAGCTCACGCTGGACGAGGAATATGCGATGCAACGTGGGCCAACACTCCCCTCTAGTACCCCACCCTGTAGGCCTAAGTCCCGCGTCGGAACAGGAAGCTACCCGGGGACGGGGACAGTGAGTGAACCATCAGAATGACGCGTGCAGTAGGTATCTGACACGAGCTCCAGAGCTCACCCTCATTGCTCGCCCACCGGAACGCAGTATTCCAAGCGACGATGACAACCCTGAACCACAGCTCACAAATGACGATATAATGGCGCTGCCCATGATCGGCGACGTCAACGTCTTTTTCAAGCGTTACCGCGAAGGACTTTGAGGTCGGGTGAAGGTCACGATATCTGGTGCGTAGTCCACATCATCCGCCACTTCTTCCGTCACACCTGACTGTGACCTCATGCAGAGCCCGAGCCCGGGTGCCGCGGACAGCGCCGCGGATCTCGCGATCCTCTTGTCCTATCCATACGACACGCTCGGCATCCATCCGGAGTCTTTCTTTGCGTGCACCGGCGCGAGCAACGGTCGCAGCATCGCGCTGTTTCTTATCCTCGGTGTCATTCGGAATGTCGCGGTATTCTGCGAGTCCGAATGTGGGTCGTCGATCCAGGGGAAATGAGCTGGCCAGATGGGTGGGTACGAGAGTACCCATGACACTTGGCGTCCAATTGATATTCGGCAGGCAGTCGGCCTTCAGTATATCCTCTCCCATCCCCTTCCACTCTTTCCTGCGGGGCACGGAAGGGCACTACTGAACAACTGTACGTTGCTAGCGCCCAGAGGCACGCCGCCAGGGAAGGATACCTAATGGCGAGCCCTGATCGTGATTCATGCGTAAAAGTCGGAGAACGAGGACGTTTGCGGCAGAATACACGTTAAGCACGAACGCGCACTAACTTAGTGGGACAAGCCTCAAAAGGAACGACTGATCGAACACAAGAAAAAGCCTCAACGAGTCTATTATCATTTAATAAGGATGTACATATCGCTACGAATGTAGCCTAGAGCAATTATCGTTTGTCGAGGTGCATCACTAGCCTCGTACGTACGATGGCAGAATGATGACCAGATTAGCATTGCAGTAGGATATGGAGTACGCAGCATGACCTACGTCACTTCCATCTCATATTCGTAGCACTGTAGTCTCTCTTCGAACTCCATTCCCGAGTCCGTGCTGACGAAGGTCACAGAGTGACCAGAGTCCCTGCGAGCAGCGAGGAACTTGTCAACGGACGACTCTGGTTGTCCCTCCAGGAAAAGCGTCTCAAGGGCCGGTAGCACTGCCGCGTGGACCATCACCCCAGCGCTATCTTCAAGTGCACTGGAAATGTGCCCTGCAAATTTTTTCGGCACGAACAACGTCCTTATGGAGGAAAATTGGCTCAGGAGTTGCAGCCATTCGATATCGACCATGTCTTCTGGCTTGGGCGTGATCGAGCGGGAATCGATGGATAAATGGACCGCGTAGGTGGATACAACGGATATCTGATTGAGCGACTGAGCTAAGTGTGAAACCTGCCTGTCTATTCCTTCGCATGTGATGCGAACCTCCATACGACGAGGGAAAATATAGAAAGATGCTGGTGGGGTGAGCCATGACGGTGACGAGGGAAAGGAAAATTTCTAGGGAGAAACGCATAGGCCGCCTGAAGGTTTCTGGGGGTTCGATGAACCTGGAATTCGATGACCAGCGGTAAGTACTGAGTCTGTTATGCGTAAACGTTGGCACTGGACACACCTGGGAGAACTTCTGACTGACGGGAGCGGCTGAGCATAACTTGAACTTGGCAGAGAGATTGAACTAGAACTACTAGTGCCCATAATCCTTCGATTGTGCGAATAATGAGTTGAGTTGGGTAGGGTGGATGAAGGGGCTGCTCGTATACTTGTGTATAGCGCAAGCTTGGTGAGCGTCATACCTCATAGACCTCATTGATGGGGCAGGGCGTAATCTGTCCATAACACCGCCATATCAGAGTTGTATCCGCGGAAAAACTTAAGGGCATGTAAAAATATGCCGGTAGAATGTAGTAGAGCAACCCACAAGTCTTGTTCACGCCTTCAAGAGTGAGCGCTAGTGAGCCATTGGAGTCGCCCCGAGCAAGGACAACCGTCTTTCTTTCCTTTACATATTTCCTGGGGTACGCAAAATGAGTCCGACCATACGACCGCAAACCGCTATCGTCCGCAAGAGCTCTCATGCGGTGTCGGATAGCTATCCTACACGAGAGACTCCCACCAACTTTTCGATGCGCCGCGTATCCAACGCAGCATCAATAAACTCGCCCAGAAACTCCCTTATGTCAACCAACCTAGGTTGCCAACCGGGCCTCTCACGCGTGGGTTGCAACTGTAACGTGGCGACCCGCCAGCGGGAGAAAGCTTTGTAGCTGTGGCCCAGACGGATCAGCATCACAATGGTGGAAGGTAGGGTCGCACCTACGTGAGACCTTGTCAACGGTAATCGACTGGTGTGCCATATTCCGTGTAGCGAGATGAGGACTCTCCTATAGCCGCCATGATGGTCTTGGATGGCAACGCGTTGACCGTGCCAAGAATCTCAAGATAGCGTGGCTAAGGACTCACGTCTTGGTCCGCGCCAGCCAGAATTAGATTGATAAAACAGGTAGAGATCAAAGAGGTCATTCATAATCATTCAAGTCGCCTATGATAACACGCACCTGTATTCACCAACTAGCGGCTGCCAAGATGCGTCAGCAATGGGATCATTGGGACGGGTTGAGCTGTAAGACGCACCGACTACGGCATGTTTGTACCCTTGCCAAAGTTTCAGGCGCTCTGGTGCCCTTTACGAGTTGCAAGCTCGATTAAGAGTTTGAGGGAGGGGTGCGCAGAAGGGCGGCGACAAGCGACGATAATCTTTTAGAACAAAGTTCGGAAGCGTCCCTTACTGTAAGCTTTACAGCGCCTTGCATATGTGTGCGGAAACTTGTTTTTTTTTCTTCCTGGATGCGTAATACATGTGACTCCCCCGGGTTCGATCCCTGGCAAGAGTTGTCTCATCAATACCATCCCCCTCTCTCCAGTTCCTCCAAAGACAAATTGTCTGCCCTCTTGACTGCCGCAAAAAATGGTAATGGCAATCTCGACAAGGCAATGCGCTACCTCCTTGACAGCGATTCCACCCCCGACAAGTGTAGTGTACCGATACAATCTGGCTCTTTGGCGTGTAACACCCCGGCTATGAACCATGTCCAGTGGAGCCTGGGTCACCCACAATGCTCTCACACAGTGGATCCGTAAACTCAAGGCGGGCAGCCTCCTTCCGCACTTCAACATCTTCGACCGTGACAACCACTGCCCCTGTCGGCAGCAACGTGCTCTCATCATCCCAAACGTCATCCAAACACCCCGCCGCACATTGGCAGCCAGAACTCTCTGCTGATTTTATCTTGCACATCTAGGTCACATATCGCTCTCACTTTCACCCCATTTGGGGCTCGTCACTAATGATCCTCAAGCGCGAACAGACCGAGGCCACCGTGGCAGCAGAAGCCGGGATAGCAACACCGATCTCCTCTAGTTTTCCATCAAAACGTTGGTGGCTGGGTGGCGAGAAAGGATGGGCGAGTGACGCAGGTTGGGGACGTACGCTAGGAACAGGCCATTCGTCACTTGCGACAGCGCTCATACATCTACATCTAAGGCAAGGTAAGTGAGATTTTCTTTCTTCAATGCTTATGTCTTTGACCATTTCGTAGATTGGCGATCTGCCCCTCAACCCGTGTATACCATAGATTATGCTATACAGCTTCCCACAATCAGTTGGGATAACCGGCGGGCATCAACCTGTTTTACTTGGACCCTCACCACACATGTGCGACGATTTCGTTGCAGCTCCCAATGCAGATCTTCCTGAGATGTGTGCTCGGCATCGCATCTGCCCATCTGTTTAGCCTGCACGGGATGGTGTTGGCACTGGCTTACTTGTAGGTAGTACAGGACTCCATGTACAAGGCAAACACATGTATCTTTATCAACATGACTGAAACGAATACAGAACGCGACATGTGAAGGTGTGGACAAGAACGTCATGGTGATGACAAAACAGAGCACTGCACAGCATACGGAAAGTATTGAGAATGTCCTGGAGCATCAAAGTCGACAGAGTTTGTCGGGGAGGGTGGTATATTGGTGGTGGCCATTCATGCATATATTCGCTCGCGTGGAACCCACTAGTCTACAGGTCAAAATAAACACAACCAAATATTTAATTTTCTGCGACGTGTTTCCGCATACATATGCAAGGCGCTGTAAGCTTCAGGCTTCAATCTTCAAGCTTCAAGGCTCGACAACCAACGTGTACCAGTAGTAATAATGGTGGCCCCATTGTGGGACGTCCAATGTCATGAGCCTGAACCCTTAATTTTGAGTTGCGGCAGGTTTACAGTACTGGCTTGATGCGGTGGCCTTGGCGGTGGCCTCTTTCGATCCCCGAAGAGTCACGCCAGTCACGCGGTGCGCGTCACGACTCCGACTCCGGCCTGAGTCCGATGCGCAACTGCATCAGGCTTCACACGGACTTGTCTTCGGTCAATTGCTTCGAATCGTCGCTATGGCTAGTAGTCGTCCCGCGGATGCTTCCTGCGAGCCTCGCGCAGCATCTCATAGCTGAACTCCGTCACTTGAGACATATTCGGATATTATTTCCTCCAAGGAGACGCGGTCGCCGCACTCAAACGGCAAGTCAAACGGCATAGTATATATATTTTGTGGCATCCTACAGTTATAACTACTGAATTGACATCTTGACTTGTTGTGGACAATTCGGTCCCTATTTATGGATCTCTCTTCATGGTCTTCGTAACCATTTTCCCACTAGGCATGAACGAAATCTCATATAAGGGCAAGTTCAGGCTCATGCCCGAATCCTTCCAGATTCCTTACTCTCCCTTGCACTATCCCGCTAAACACTATAACAATTACAATGCTGTTCCACGGTCCCCTCATATCTCTCGCCGCCGCCATTGCCTTGACCAGGAGAGCTACTGCCTCTGCAATATTAGTACGAAGGGGTAGTAGCTTCAATTGCAACCCGAACTCTAACAGTAGTAACGCTACGTGCTGCGACACCACCACTAATTTCAACCAACTGAGTCAAAACGACCAAAGTGTGATCAATTCCACATTCTTTCCCTTCTTGAACACTACTCTCGACGTTGGGTTGAACTGCACTTTCCCCGGAGCGCAGGAATCATGGTACTATACTTCTCGTCCTCCGCATTCTGTATTAGATTGCTGATGCTTCGTAGTCTCAATAAGGCACTTTGCTGCTATAGTATGATCCTGGTGAAGGGTCGGTGTTTCCTTTGGTATCCTTGTTGGTATTGCTATTTGAACTTGCTGACGAGTTGGTGATCAGATGGCTTTATCAAAGACCTTGCCAACATAGATGTTAACTGCATCGAGCAAGGCACTGCGGTGTGATGAAAGTCTCATCGAAGCAGTTCGAATTTGCAATGAGCGTCTCGAAGAGGGTGAGAAAACCAGAGTGGTGTTTTTTCAATCCATGTATATTCCGGAGTACAGGCCAGAGGCCAAATCCGGTTTCCAGAAGGAGTCAGGTACTCACAGTGACCAAAACAAGCTTTACATTATTTAATATACCGACAGAGACGCATTCGAACCTCACTGGGACTGCCATTCTTTGCGCGCTTTGCGGTAGTAAGCGTCGCCGTCTCGCCATATTCCTTGTCAAGAAAACAATTCGTCCACCCAGTCCAAGTACGCCAGACCTTTGCAGTGCACTTGTCGGGTTTTCCTTTGTATCATCACAACACCCAAGACGCGTCAGTCAATCGACTGAATAGATTATGAGATGTACTACTACCGATACTTAAGTTTGAAGTACCCACCTGCAGTGTGTACTCCGATACTATATTTCTAATGGTAGTATTACGAAACATAAGCTGCGTTTCTCAGCTTATCCGGGGGCAGCATCAACGACGTGTTCGCGAACTCTGCCTTGTTTTGCTTGTGTGTCTCATATGATATGGGATACTAACCTGATGTCAGTCTACATAATTTGTCTCTACAGAAGCCCAAGCATAGGTTGGGCCGATGATCAGTGGGTTAGTACAACATTTTTCCTGAGCGAGTGAATGGTCAAACAGATGTGATAATAGTAATTAATCAGCATGTGATGATGTGTATTGGAGATGGGCATTCCACTTTCAGATTATCTGGTCCTTTATTAAGGCAGCTACTATTATTTTTGTAAGTACCGTTCTTTATGTTGGTTCGCAGAGTTTGATCGTACAACACGAGGCGGCCATAGAGTATGCAACTGGTAAGATGGAGCTTTCCATTTTCTCCTACGAGTAGGACATGAGTCTTTTTTTAAACATAACTTTCTTTTTGACGTAGGTTACAGGGTGACCTTTTTCCCGGCGAGCAGCGATGAAATTGTGAACCGATGACATAGGTTCGTCCTCTAAGCAAAGCAAGTTAAGGGCTGGCAATACTTCGGTGATCATCTCCCCTTCGATATATTTGAGTGCATGGGAAACGAGGCCTGCAATATTCCCATCTACGAACAATGTCTGCACGGAGGAGAATTGGAGAAGGAGTTGGAGCCATCCGACACAGCTCAGATATCCTCGTTTGGACGTGAGCAATACTGAATCGATGGTGCAATGGACAATGCTGGGTAATACAGGAAAAACCCAGCTGAGAACGCGAGTTAATCGCGAAATTTGCGCTTCCATCCCTTCGCCTCCTACAGTGTCAATTAAGATGCCAGTACTGGAAGGACCCAACAGTTCGGCTTTGTTATTGGTGGTGCCATCAATATGGAAGCTGACGAGGCTATCTTCGTCAACTGTAAGCTGACATTCTTTAGACAAAATTCGTTTGAGACTTTCCGAGCGATTGATGAACCCGGAGACCTGAGGTAATACTTCAAGGTCAATATTCTGATTCGAATAAAATACCCCGAAGGTCTTGAGTTGAGGGGTGTCAATTCGTGTCACGAAGTCCTCCAAATACTTGCATTCACCACAGAAGAGAAAGAGACGGAGAGCAGGAAGGACGGTTCGTGTTACATGGGGCAGGCTGATCTCATCCAGATGGGACTTATTATGTATGAGTGCAATGTGAAGGGACAAGAGACAGGGCAACACAGCCAGACCTGCAACCATTGCATCAGGTGAAATGTAGCCAGATGCGGGAATGTAAAGGTGGAGCTGTGCGAGGCCACTAGTTGATGAAAGAAGTGCTGGGAAGGCAGGGAAGGCAACATTATCCAATTCGAGTTCTCGTAAACGCGACGCAGATCCACCTAAGAACCCACCAGGGAGGACCAGTGCATCGGGATCCGAACTGAGCACCAGACGTTTCAGAGTTGGATATGGCTTCTGCATAACCGCGACAAGCTTTTCCAACTGGGGGCTCGTTGCAGAAAGTTCTAGAGCACAGACACGATCGGAGTGCTCAAGTGCGGCAATGATATTATCTTCGTCACCAGGAGAAAGGTTCTCGTCGTTTCCATAGTCAATGATGATGGGAAAGGCTGGCCAGCAACTCAGATGTTTCCTGACAGGGGTCCCGGGTGTGCAGCAAAGTTGGATGTGAAGACGGTGTGGTGATGCAAATATGAGTTGTCGCCATCGTCGGCAGACATGCACCAGTCTGTCCCATTTCCATGCAAATATCCATAGTTGCAAAGGGAGTTCGTCGATTCTACAAAAATCAAATATGTCGAGCAATACATCGTCTGGGAGTCTATCGATCACCGTTGCATTGCGGGAACTCTTGCCTAGGCCGCACGAGTCAAGACGTATCGCAGTAGCCAGGTGTGTGCTTGAAAACGTACCCCAAGCCCGTAATTTCCAGTGTGTCCTGCGGTGACTTTGAGAAGTATTTAAGTCTTCGCGAGAGCCATTTGAGGTGGCGCCAGAACTTGCGCCAGAAGGCGAATCATTGAGCAGAGATGACAAACGACGACTAATTGAACATTTGATCTATTGGGATAAAAGACTGAAAAACGAGGGCCTCTGCACACCTGTAGAAGCACATTTGTGATGTAGAGCAACGTTCAAGTTAGAGCAGGCTTCCCCTGTCCTTGTGGCGGAGTACTGGCGGAGCAAGCTGCTCTTCGGCAAAGTCCGACCACTGGGTGTGCCAAATTACCCGAATCCTCCTCTTGATCCTTCTACTAACCTCCAAATTGTAGGCGACTCAGAATTCATCGATGTCAATAATTAGGGCGAGGTAACCATCCCGTTCCAGGAACCAGAACTTGAAGTGCAGGATGAAAGTCAGGATGCGTCATATACTACTGCACGGCACATGTTCTTTCACTCAGGCTCCCTCCTAGTTCTCATCCCTTATGAGTGATTACTCTAGGCTCTCCGGCTACCATATTTCTTCCCCTATCTGTTCGGTTGTACTCTTGATGTACTCTCGTCGCTTTCTGCACATCAGTTGGATGTAGTCGTCGTCCGGATCGCCTCTTTACTCTCTTCCGTTCATCATTTCTGGGACTGCACTGGGGAAAACTGCGCACAGTGCGTTCATGATGCACTGTGAATGCTGTTGTTACTAAGATTCAGGAGTTATCTGACAGCCCACCCGGTGAAGGGAAGACAGGCCACGGGTTCGAAGTCCAAATTTACCTCTGCTCTGCTTACTAGTACCGGAAGTTCTGACGATCGTCCCTCTTTGCGCATTGCTTGAATACTTTGTCTTGGAAATCACCGGAGGTTTTGGAGAATTTCCAAGACAGAATGCATCCTTCCGTCTCGCACTCCGAACACTACATCAGTACGTTTTAATTCCGCACCACGTTAGCTGTATGGCCACCCAGGCTACTCGCTGCTGGCTTTCATTGGTACTAGGTATTAGTATCGTCGGTTTGGCCCACTCTCCATTAAGGCCGAAGTCACCATGCATGTAAATTCAAAGGCATTTATTTTTGGGAGCAGGATGTACAGTAGGTGATTACTCTCTGAGACGTAATAACAAACCAATTCCGGCTTCCTACTGCGGCGCAAAGCGAATGGCAGATAACTGTGCGGGGATTACTGAATTGGTTAGAGGACGGATCTTACATTTCTCTCAAGTTGACTAACGCATTGGCATATTGTAAAAATCCGAGCACATTTTCGAATTGTGACACATACCCTCTCCATTCAAAATGTGTAGTGGTCTCTGAATGCGCCCAGATTATCAGAGGCGTACTACTTTAACAAGACCAGGCCAAAGAGTACTGTATGTCTATGATCGTCACGGTGTGGGGCCTGTGGGCGTCACGGTCCTGTAAGTGAAGGCGACTGAGCAGGCGAACTTGAAGATGAGATGAACCTTCAACCGAAGTTGGCTATTAGGAAACTTGAAGTTTACACCCAGTGAGTTCGGACACTGGCAGAGAATTGAAATATATAAATATATATTCGAACAGAGATGAGGCGGTACTACCTCAAGCAGCACGGCGACGAGCCTGGTATTTGGTGAGATTCTTCTGGTAAAACGGCGAGCCGTCGAGAACACCATCCTGAGGCAGGTTTCTATGGGCATCCGAGTCGTTACGCCAGGTGTATCATGTATGCGTGCCTTTTGCTTGAATGATCGTCAAGCTCGAAGAATGCCATTTGGCTCGTGTTCTCACAGTAAAAGTCCGTAGTTCCGTGGCTCTGCAGACCATCAGCATATCGGGCTACTCCCCGCAAATTGGTATTGTACCACCACCCCGGCCCACGCTGATGTCTGTCTGATTTTCACTCGGATTCTCGGAGACGAACCTCTCCAGATTTAACAGAGTGTTGTGTTATCTGAGATATTTGACGTTAGAATGTGCAGGCGATCTCGGTGATCTTCATCCGCCTGGGTCCCTGACATTCATCATACTAGGTGTTGCGATGAGTGCCCCACTGGCAACTGTCGTCAACTAGGGAGCTGACGTCATTCTCTTCAGTGGGACTGAGGCCACGTTGCTTCTCTTGACGCCACTAATATCTATTGCCGTTCATCCTGCAATCGATTTGAGAAAGCCATGGGCGCTAGTGAGTGCTGCGGGCATGGAGGTAGGGCCTGACAAAGCACATCTCTTCATGATCTTCCGATAGTCTACATAAGGTTAAGAATTTAAGTCATCCAAAGATTATTTCGTTCAAGGTCAGGGGTTGTTCAGAAGTACATGCTCTGAGGATGGCGAACCACTCAACTTGAAGACAGGACCTTGGACAGGACACCGTTCCGTGAGGGTAAGTCGATCAGACTCGA